>CABFOS010126824.1:0-11517 GCA_900660315.1 Diretmoides pauciradiatus | reverse complement strand
ATTTAAAATCCTTTTATTAAGGTCAGATTAGTTAAATACAAACAATTCCATAAAGCTTCTTCAACACTAAAACACAAACAACATAAAAAACAACAAACACTTAAGCAAAAAAGAAAGAAAAATACAACACAAATGCAAACCAAATAATTACAGACAAAACTTTAAACGTTCCAACCCTCACCTATGGTCATGAGCTTTGGGTAGTGACCGAAAGAACGAGATCGCGAATACAAGCGGCTGAAATGAGTTTCCTTCGCAGGGTGGCCGGGCTCAGCCTTAGAGATAGGGTGAGGAGCTCGGACATCCGGGAGGGACTCAGAGTAGAACCGCTGCTCCTCCACATCGAGAGGAGCCAGTTGAGGTGGTTCGGGCATCTGGTTAGGATGCCTCCCGGACGCCTCCCTGGGGAGGTGTTTCGGGCATGTCCAACCGGGAGGAGACCTCGGGGTCGACCCAGGACACGCTGGAGGGATTACATCTCTCGGTTGGCCTGGGAACGCCTCGGGATTCCCCTGGAAGAGCTGGTGGAAGTGGCGGGGGAGAGGGCTTCCTGGGCTTCCCTGCTGAAGATGCTGCCCCCGCGACCCGGATAAAGCGGAAGACGACGAACGAACGAACATTGTGTTAATTAATCAAACGATTTTAATGTCTTTGAAATCCTGAGTTTTCGCCAATAAAGTGTGCTCTTGTTCTGATTTCATGTTTCCTTCATTTTTGCGCTCTCTGGCCGACACTCCTTAAAATACTAATTATTATTAAAATACTAGATTTTACTTGCCAGGCAGAAAATCTACCCGGTCATCGGCGATGGCTGTCGCATCGCAGACGGACGATGACATCATTCATCGGAACAACACTAACACCTATACACTATTATATAAAATGAATGCCTTCTTTTTGGAACAATAAATAATGTTACCACTGGACGGGCAACTTCATACCTGACCAGTCTTTCCAGTCCTTCTACTCTAAAAATAAAGTAATAAGTGAAAAATCAAAAGCAGCACTGATTTCTCAGTGACTCTTCTTCACCCCAGTGAATCAAGATCACAAGACTTGTGATGAAATATGTAACTGACACTAGAAAAGGAAGTTTGACAATGTGATACAGCTGTCATGACCAAAGAGATTATGCAAAAGTGCCCCTTTCCCCAAAAAATAGACTACACAAACACAGAAAAAAATCAAGCCAAGACTCAAGTCAAGCCAAAAAACTTATTCACTCCCTTACATATTAAAAAACACAATCCCACTACACCATTTCAAAAAAAAGGCCATACACTCTTTTCTTGTAAAAGTACCACAGTGCGTATAAGAGCAACAAACCTAACAGTTTATATGGATTTGACACATACACAGTGGTAGGTCATGGGGTCGAACATTCATTTTTGCACGAGTATGCAAAAACTGCACGGAGTCCCTAATGTAAGCAAAACATTCTGCCCGCAATCACATTACTGCAAGATCCGACTCTCAGACACTCAAGCTACTACTCTATTCTGCTATTCTCAGTCCTCTCAAACAAACGCATCATTGTGTTACTGGACACAGAGAGCCACTTTAACACCTTCCAATGTTTGCTTTTCAGCTGCGTTTGTTTGCTTTTCATACCTCCCTCATTCAGACACATGGGCTGGGGTTATAAACATATAATCTCGGGAAAAATGTGTGTTTTGGGCAGCTCTTGCAATGACATAACCTAATTCTCGAGTTAGTCACTTCCACAACTGCAGTCCAAGTGAAGTCCTTGGAAATTCACAGGGAAAACTCCTGCAATGGTATAGAATGAACGAACAAACAAACAGGCGGTGGAAACTGGGCCGTAAAAGCCTCGACGTGTACCCCATAAACGCATTACTTTACTGAGAATAGTTCAACTGACAGTAAGATGCTTCACATTTTTGTTGCGGTCGTTGGTTTTCAGTCTACTGTAACTACATTCAGCAATCCAACTGCTTTTGGTGGAAAGGAAAGGAAAGGAGAGGGGGGGCAGGGGGTGTAACTTCAGTAAGCCTGAACGAATTGGTTAGATACATGAAGAATGTGGTCCCCTTGGCAACTTATTCCGGTCTATTGACATGGCTGGGAAAGGGACAGAAGAGGAGGAGGAGGAGGAGGAGGGATGGGGGGAGGGAGAAGGAGGGATACTGACCACGGTAAGGAAACAGAGGTCTGTACTGCTTTGAACTGGCCCACACCCTTTGTACTGTAACATGAGGTCACATGTTTCCTATGTGCTGTAAAATATACTGCATTATTAATACAAGACAGCATGGAGATAACAGGCTCTGAGATCATCGTGAAGGTCTTAACTAGTCATGGTTCAGGATATCACTTGGCTAATTAAAAATAACCTTGGTGTAATAATCAGGCAAACTTCTGCTGTATCAACATTATGCGATATCAGCAAATGTGTCCTATTTAACGTTAGCTACCTGGCTGGGCCACAGTCGAACATGAACCGACCTGACACTGTTAGCTGGCTCTTTATTTACAATCTTCAGCTAGATAACTCTTGGTGGATTAGGACAAATGATCAGCTACTTGAGGTATCAGGAAGTCACTAGCTAAATAGCAACGCCTTGACGTCTTTGTTCCCACAACACAACACTACACACAATGTCAACACAACAGCAGAGCAGCGAGCTAACGTTAGCCACGCGCTCGCTAGGTGGACCAGCGTTAGCTCGCGCGCACCGTTGGTTTGTTGCTAAGGTTACTTAAGAGACAGTCTCACCTTTGATGTCTTGGCGGTATAAAATCAGCGGAAACACTTCTAATAAGTCCCAAGGAAAGTCAGACAGCCGACACACTTCTTGTTGTTGTTCTCTTTTCTCCTCTTCGGGTCGGTCTGGCAGCCAGTCGACGGTGAGTGATGCAAAAGGGGGAATTCTGGAGTGAAGTGACGGCGCTGCTCGCTTCCTGGTCGAGCGAATGCACGTCAATCACGGTGGATGTGGTAAGCCCCGCCCCCCCAGCGGTCACGTGAGCATTACTCATCATGACTGTAGAGTTACACAGAAAGTACTGGTGCAGGTGGCCTACAGTAGGATATAGAGCAGTGATTCTCAACCTTTTTTTAGTCCATTTAGTCCACATTTGGGCCATGGATCCATATTTGATGAGATTTTGTCTCTCAGACCCAAATCTGAGAATATTTTTCTTGTTAGATATGGTTTTGTCCAGAATTCAATGACTGTCTGTCTGTCTGTCTGTCTGTCTGTCTGTCTGTATTGTAGGTAGAAATAACAGAGAAACTATGATCAAAACAGTCATTATTCTACATTCTCTGATTGTGTTAACTTCTTATAAATGAAATAATGCTGAAGTTTAGCAATTCATAATTTTTCTGGGGACCCCGTGGAATGACCTCTGGTGGTCCCCGGACCCCACGTTGAGAAACAGTGGGATAGAGGTTAGGGTTATTGATGAAAAGGGTAAGGTACACGAAGGACAAGTGACTTCTCAGCATCTCCCATACGGAGAAGAACAAGAGTCACCCCATACCACAGCAACACTGTAATTCCTTATAAGAATTTCATGATACCATATTATAAAAATACAGTAAGTAGTCACAGCCTTTTGTCACGGCCTCGGCCATGAAATTCTTCCTCCGCATTTTTCCCAACAAGGCTTGTCCTTCCTCTGCGGGGTCAGGCCAGGAGCGGTGGGTAGCTGACGGGAAGAACATGCAAACTCCACACAGAAAGGCCCTTTTTACGACAATAACCCACCTGGGCATCCAGGCACCGAAGGCATGGGGAGACACACCCCCAGCGCCAACAGTACAATAGTAATAGTTATTTTTTCGTTAGAGGCATCTGACTGCCTGTTAAAAATTGAGGCTGTATTCAGACAATCTCAGAATGTATGAGGTACACACACCAAATCCCATCTACACTGCAGAATGCATATCTTTTTATAGTGCAAGTGATTATTGATTATTGGACCCATGCTCACAAGTATATTCCTATACTGATCACATGAAAAACCCCTAGTGATCAGATGGACTGTGGCCCATTTATAAATCCCAATCCATTGCTTTAAACTGGCGACTGGCTGAGTTCACAATCAGTTTTAAGAGTCGCTTGTTGAAATTAAGTTTTCTTTTCAGCTGTAGGATCCTGTTTGATATACATACACATCAAAAAGTAAACAGCGATGCTTTTTTTAACCTTCAGTGAACCAGTCACTTTGCATGAGCAAAATATAGGGGGTATGTTGGACTTCGGTCCTGTTTGGCTTTGAAGAGTCCAAGCCAGAGATTTTTGTAGTGCAAATGAGAAGAATATGGCTTCACATCCTGCTTGTTGCCTTCTTAGGTTTGTTGTTAGCAGAAGCTCTCTTCAAATCAAATGTGATCAATGTGCATGTGTCAAAGGCTTATCAAATGTTTTGGTGTCTTGTAAGCTGGGTGCATGCTTATTTATAACATTTCAAAATCAATCAATCAATCTAGCTATGAAAAGCATTCACTTTCAACAGTGTTTCATGTTTCAAGCCAGCATAAAGAGTCACTGTTTTGGATTTTTCAATAGATCAAGTTATATGAGTGTCAGGACAAATATGAAGACATGGTCCAAAAGCAGGTGGAGAGCACTTTATTGCAACGGCACATTTTAAGTATGTCATCATTGGTTTAGCCTGCATACAGTAACTCATCAGCACATAACTAGACAGTACAGAGGCGGGCCACTGCCTTACCACTCGCTGCTTGGGAAAATGTAACATCAGCAGCCAGGCCAGCGTATTCCTTGTTTTCATTTAAACTCCATTTAAAACTATTTGTGATACAAAACCACTAAGATGTCTGACTTGTGTGCCAGCATTCTTTCTACCACAACACAGTTCTTTAGGCAGTGTGGTACTTTACTAATGACACTGACAACATTTTTTTTTTACAGTTATCATCACAGGTTATACAGTAGTTGTGTTGGTTCTCAGAGATAGAAAGTTGGCATCTGAAAAATAGATAATGGCAAGTTGTTACACAAAATAAGGTTGGGGGGAGGTCACAATTTGATTGAGTCCTCAGCCCCCTGTTGTAAATTTCAAGCATTTCCCTTTTTTTTCTTCTAAGAAAAGCGTAACAAACTCCAATTGTGCGTCACCGCTGTTCCTTTCTTTGCACTGTTCAACCTGGTTATGGCTTTAAATGGGGTTTAAAGATCTGACGGGATAAAAAGGCAATAATAAAGCAAGTCAAATGCGAAGCTTTCAACGTGTATGGACGAGGGGTTTCCATCAGGCCTATATCATGCAGACGGGGCAAGGTAGTAACCACATGTCTGAGTAAGAATATCTAGGCACACGCAACGGATTGGCTTATCACCGACTGCTCCTCTCTAGCTCACACGGAAGTTGAAAATCAAAATGAAAAAAGGAAACACAGCATCACTATCTAGAAGGGGACATTTTACGTATCAAACAAAAAGTTCCTGTGTTGCACCATTAAGGCCTCCCATGACTTGACATTTCACTACACGTATACACTAAGCCCTACATCTCTAGTAAAAACTCATTTAGCTTTTTTCTGATTTTTCAGCTGGGAGGGATTCAGATACAAACGTGTGCTTTTCATATTCTTTTGTAGGATTATTTTTTTACTCTTCTGTTTCTCAGTTACTATAACAAGCGCCAGTCCTCTAAAATGACAATTGCAGTACATACCGACTCTTAGGAGATGAATGTCGCTGCTAGTAGTTCATTGGTATTTTGTATTTCTCATCATAACCATGCACAACCAACGTTTCACAAAAGAACAAAGCAAAGCATAAGTAAAGCACAATTCAAAAAAAAAATTCAAGATTAAGAACATGGAGGTTTGTAAGGTTATGGCCCATAGTTTTTTAAGAGGAAGAATATGATGGAAAACAATATAGATAACTGAGTCACTGAGACAAAAGAACACAAATTTTCATAGTTGGATAAAATAATGACCATAAAAGTAGTGGAACTATTAACTCAAGCCTCTTATAGAACCAAGTGCAGACTCTCCTAACTTCTCTCCAAGTCACCCAGGTAGGAAGTCACCTGGAAAGACAAAATACAAGGGAAGACGGAGGATTAGACACAAATAATAGGGTGGGTTCAATCATACACCTGCTAGTTTGGCACAACTTTCACTCCTCCATCTTGACTTTCTCCGGTCCTATCCAAAAGCCTCATCAAGCGGCCTGATCTCCTTTAAAGGATAACTTTGGTATTTTTCAACCTGGAGCCTATTTCCTCTGGCCGTGGAAACAAGAATTTTTGAAATTGGTCCAGTTTTGCCACTGACAGGTTCCGATTGTTGTTCTAAGTGTCTGACAGGATCCCGACAGAGAAAACGTTTTTCTTTACCTTTCGCTTGATCTGGTCTGTTGTTATTTTGTTAGCATCCACTTGTAGCACAACTAGCCATAATAAGAGCTGTCCGTATCCAACAAAGTTCTAGCTGCAACAAGAGGTCTCACTCCTCGCGAAAGAAAAACATTTTATTTCTCTGTCTGGATTCTGTGAAGCTGTTTCCAGATGAAAATATAGTTATCATCAAATTATCTCAATCTAAAATTGATCTAGAGAGAAATGTGTAGCGTTGTGCTAAGGCAGTTTTGCTAGAGTTATCCATATACATATGTTTCGGTGCATGCGTGTGTGTGGGCGTATTGGCTTGCTCTCTGAACTACAGGCCTTTTGTAAACTAGGGAACATACCAAAGGCTTCGTTACTACAGTATAATTGCATTTTCCCTTCCCTGGTTCCCAATGGTATCTTGGGCACTGTTTGAACAGAAGATTGTTGCCTGCTTATTGTATTGAGGTGGAGTCTATATTGTCCAGCTTTGAGAGAGCACTTAAATATCACTACACATTGGCTCTAGGCTTTCTAACCAGTGTCGTGGAATGTTCATGGAACTGAATGATTTGAGGCATATGTATATCCATCACTCTTTGCTGTTATTTTAATGTAATTTAGCAGTTCTATTTGCCTTCCATATGATTGTCGTGCTTATCCGTGTTGTTCTATGTTATTTGTTAGTGCTATAGTTTCCTTCAGTCACGAGACTAGAGGTGAAGTCAGCAGCAGAAAATGAAGGCACTCTAGATTCCAGTCCGCTTGAGCTGCTCCCGATGGGGTCGATGACATGTTGCTAGCAGCAAAGTCCGAGTGGTTGTGATTAGGAATCAGAGGTGACAATGAGGTGACACTGAGTGTCCCTGAGCTGTGATGTTGTCAATGTGCTGTGACAGTATTCTTTGTGTTAAGCAGTTTAGCCCTAGTTACACTATAAATCAGAGTAAATTAGCCGTAGTACTTTTGTTCTGTTCCTCTTGCATACCATTCCACAGGAGGGTTTTGTTATGATGTTCTGTCCTGTATTCGTCGACCTAGAAGACCTGAGAAATGCAGTGCTTATCAAAATATGCTTTAGCCCTATCATATTTGCCTGTTGAGTCACTATTTTCGAATGCTATTCTGCTGTATACTCACAAATCTGAAAACATTTTGATCAGATATTTAATTACCATGTATATTTACCTCACTATATCTACATAAATCACTGATGATGTGTCTAAGTTGCACTTAAAGTGTTTACTATAACTATCTCTTACTATCTATTGTCAAATTAATCTTGATAGCATAGTATAATATATAGTATAGTATAATGGCTGTAGACCATCACCGAGAAAATTGGTTTAGTCTGTGATAGGGATGTCAATTTGAAGACCAAAAACGATAACATTTTGCCAGATGACAGAAAATAGTCTAAATGCGTGTTTTTCAATCAAATCTTTATTGTCACACCGTTGATTCCTTACAATTATTTAACGTGAATGAAATAGATGAATAAAGATTTCATTCATATGCCTATTTAACTACACTACACTAACAAGGCTCATAAAAAAGACTTCTGTCCAAACGCAAGCCTAATCTACTACTGATTCTTTTTTGAGACAATGAGCATGTCAACATGCTCAGGGTAAGATGCGAATGCAGCCTGGAGTACGGTGTCCATAATAAAATCCACAGACCTTTGAGAAACGGCATCGTTCCTCGTCAGTTCTCATGTCTCACAGTAAACAGCATCATTCCTTGGATTAAAATCATTCAGTTGTTGGCAAAAAGTTGTCAGGTCTCCTACCAAACAGCCTCAGACAAAACTACATATGTCCATTGCATTGCCAGCATAGCGGCATCGTTATAAACACACAGTGCTACAATGCTAACGTAGCTCCTCAGTGATTGAAGCTGTTGTTTTTCTAATTTTGACAATCTAACCTGAACACATTAGTTCAGGTTGTAAGGACTATGGCTGTTGGTAGTTGTTGTTGATTTTGTTTAAATGTGCCGAATTGTAATTTTATGGGTTATTGTTGTTCAGACGATTAAGCTAAGCTAGCTACTCGTCACTCCGTCAGCCTTGAGCCGTCCGGCTTAACATCTCCGCCCCACCGTACCTTTCAAATCTCCGCTCTCCTCGATATACATATCAGTCACACAAAAGGTGAGCTGTATGGGCTGGTTTTATAAACAGACATCGCTGATGGGGTGACAGCCGTCGGCGATTAATGATGGCATCCTTCATCGGACCAACCCTAATTTATATTTTTAATCGATAGGCTACCAACGTTAGATCGATCAAATTCTTAATGATCATTAATCGATCATCGATTAATCGTTAACATCCCTAGTCTGGTACTCTGTGTGTGTTCATTCTATGTTTCCCTGGATATGATTTCTCATGAATTTGTGACTTAGGACACAAAGGAAGTGGTGCTTCAACCCAAACAAGAGGACTGACAGGTGTGAAGCTACTTGAAATGGCAGATGTAATCATCCTATCTACTACAGCCAAAACTGGCTGACGATCGCTCTTGTTCTTACGTGAACAAATACACAGAAAATATCATGCATCTAGGGTTGGTCAGATACACAATAGCATTGTTAAGTAACGACATGTGGCACCCAGTGGCGAAGTTTGAGGGCATTGTGATGTTGATGATCCTTTATTTAAATTTGACATTAGGGGTGTGCGATATATGAGAGTGTGAACGATTAAAATGTCTCCATGATCTGCCTTTACCGAGGAAAATACAGGAAGGGGTCTGCCAAGGTGCTGCAGCTACAATTGTGGTTGCACTTTATGGGTAGAGGCACAGGGTATTACGGTAGCTGGGCGCGCTGCTGCTGACATTACAAGTGCCACGCTTGGGGAATCATGCTGGCTGGACACCGAGTCGCCGACTGCCTTGCGGTATGAGGCAATAATTTTCCCTGGGGCACTGAGGGGCTGAGGCTGCATTAAATGTTGCGGGGACTCGGTGAGGCTCACCTGGGTTGCAAGCTCTAGAGGCAGAGGCCTCGAGATCGGAGGAGTTGGAGCGGAGTGTCTGTTAAAACTTGGCGACCTATGTCACTGTTTTTAGGAGTATAAAGTATTGTTTTGTAAACTGACTCGCCATAAAAGATGTAGTGGATGCATTTTAAGTTATGATACTAATAAACTGCCTGTTGAGTCATGACAGTCCAGAATTACGAGCAGTTGTCCCAAATCCTGTCCTGTCTGTCCTGAAAATTAACCGTTAATGTTATAGTAATAGATAATATGAACAAAGCTAAAACGAGAGCTGTCTGTATGAGGTGAGACTCGACTTGACTTGAGACTTGAAGGCAAAAATGCTGAGGAGACCTGACTTGGTGACAATAGTAATGAAAAATGCTGCACTGAATGTTAGGGATGTCCTGATCCGATCTTTGAGATCGGGATCGGGGCAGATCTAGGCTTTTTTGATCTGATTGGGATTGGCCGATCCGTTGTATTTTTAAGGCCGATCTTTTTTTTTCTCCCTTCCTTTGTTGTTGTGTGATGTCACGTCAGCCACAGGCACGTAAGCGACGCGGAGCGTCACGTTGCGTTGAGTCGCGTAGCGTCATGCTGTGTCGTGTAGCGGCTCCACCGGATGCATCCGTAGCACATAGAAGACCAACAACAATGGCTCCGCAAACAATGTGTGTGTGTGTGTGTGTGTAGCGAGACTCTCTCGCTAGGAAGACCGGCTTGTATCGATACAGAGAGCGGTGTATCTCGCTAGGGAGACAGGCTTGTATTGATACGGACAGCGGCATGTCTTGCTAGGGAGACCAGCTTGTATCGATACGGACAGCGGCGTGTCTTGGATATTTATTTATTTAGGAGCTGGAGCAATGTCACTTTGCAGCTGGGAACATCCCAATTTCAATATTGGAGGGAAAAAATGAACTACCTGATGTCTGTCTCACACACGGATGAGGAAAAAATGCTTGTGCATGTTGTGTGTTTACATGCAACAGCTTAGGGAGCGCCCCAACCTTGTGACATTAGTCTGGTGGGACAGACAACATAACGTGATGCGCACCTCTTAGGTGCAGTGTTAAAGATTGACTTAGGCTGCCAAATCTGAAATGTTTTTTTAGTGGTGCACAGATCGATCGGCAGGCAATCGAAATCGGACGAATTTGACCTAAATATGCGATCGGTGGACTGCAGATATTTCTTTATTTTTGCCGATTGCATAGCCGATCATGATGGCACGTGAGAAAAACGTGACAGCCCATTTCTCTGCAGTTAATTGGTGAGCATACATCACACCTCGGCTACACTGGGCACGTAAGTGGTGCGTAGCGTTGAGTTCCGTCGCGTTGCATCGTGTAGTGGCTACACCAGACGCGTCTGTTGCGCGTAGAAGCCCAACAGTTCTTACAACATAATGGGTCCACTGTGGTGGGTTAATTCCCCTACAGGACTAGGGGTGGTTTATTGTTGTTCCGCACGGACTGTTGTGTGCGCCGGACTTCCGGTTTTCTTCTGTTTATAGTAACCATGGTAACACGTCTTGTTATAAATGTTGAGTAAACGGCTTTCTCCCGGTATTGAAACTCCGCCTCCGACTCCAATTCTTCGGCACTACACCACAAACACAGACCGGTATATATCTGTCTACACACACGGACAGACAGCGATAAAACCCGATGGTGTTTTGACAATATTGGTCGGGTTTTTACTAGACCGGCTTGTCAGCTTGTCTCTACGGAGACTGTCTTGCTGCAGAGACACATACGGAAACACAACGATAAAATCCGATGGTGTTTTGATATTCCGGGTCGGGTTTTTATCGGCGTGTGTCTACATACACACACAGACACAGTGTACAATGCATTGCACAATAAAATGCAATTGAATGCAAAATATCTTTACTGGCAGCAGCTTGTAGTTGCAATATGTAACTCCAACTACTAATCTAGAAATGATTTAATACACACATATGCACTTAAAGTTGGAAAACACATATAAATGCATGTTTTTCCATTGATTCTAGTGTAGAGGGACGCGTCGACGCGCGTAAAAATAGACTTCAAGTCTAATTTAGGATTTTGCTGCGCAGCAGACGCACGTATTACGCGCGTCAGACGTGCGCGGTATAGCCACTCCAGTTGATTAGAATGGGAACCTCCCAACCATACTCAACAAGTAGGCATGATAAGATAAGATAAGAT
>CABFOS010126823.1:0-12951 GCA_900660315.1 Diretmoides pauciradiatus | reverse complement strand
GTAGGTGTAGATGTTATAAAGGAGGGGGGCCAGGACAGATCCCTGGGGGACGCCGTTCTTGAGGCGCCGTAACCTGCTTTGCTGTCCACTACCGGTGGTAAGGGTAAAGCTGCGGTTTCGGACAAGCTCTATGATCATACTGACCATGTGTCTGTCCGGCAGCAGGCGGAGCAGCTTGCAGGTGAGGCCGCGATGCCATACGGTGTCGTAGGCAGCCGTCAGGTCTATAAAGACGGCTCCGGCCTTCTTTTTAGCCGAGAAGCAATCCTCGATATCTTGAGTCATCAAGGTGACTTGATCTACGGTCGATCTCTTACGTCGGAAACCCGCCTGCTCCTTTGGGAGCAGCGGGTCGATGATTGGCTCAACGCGGGCGTAGATGAGTCGTTCGAGGATTTTGAAGGGGATACACAGTAGAGAGATCGGTCGATAACTCTTGGGGTCCCCTTCGGGCTTATTCGGCTTAGGGATCGCGACAACTAGGGCTCTTCTCCAGATTTTGGGGATCTTGAGTTGGCGCAAACAGGAAGACAGAAACGCTCTCAACCAAGACTTCAGGGCGGGTGCGGCATGGAGTATAAGCTCCAATAATAATATTAATGTAATATTAACATTAACATTATAGTAATAATGTTAATGTTAGATAATAAGCTAACATTAGCTAGCTAGATATAATATTACATACATTATACATTGTTTTTCACGACAAGCAGCATATGTCATCGTGAGGAGACTGACAGCTAATCAGGGTTGCCAACTCTCACGCTTCTGGCGACACTTTCACCTTTGCTCTCACTGCCCAAACACTGGGACAGATGAACAGACGAACGTACTGTATTATGGTCTCAGTCTTTCAGGGCCGTACCCACCACTGAGGTCACCAAGGTCCACAGCCCGGTATTTTCTCCGAGGTGGCTATAATAAAAGTCGTGAAATAATTGCCTAAAAATAACTTTACTTTGGATATTGTAGATATTGTACAAGCCAAAATTACGACTTGCTCATCTGATCACCGTCATTGCTTGTGTGTGTGTGGTGAAGTGGATGATCTTATCGTTACAACACAGTCTTTGATTATGGCAACAACTTGAGGCAGATAGTGACGGACAGCGCCTGATTCCATGCGAAGCTGATAGAGGTAACTAGAGAATTTTACTAGTGGACTGATTCAGTTCAATGTCATTAATTACCAGACATGATCTGACCAATAATTGCTGTGTGGTCGCACTCCATTAAACAGCGTCCATCCATCATGAGTTACTTGAGTCACTTGAGTGAGTTAACTAGCTAGCTAGCAGCAATGGTAGACTGATACTTTCAACAAAATGTTTTTCTTTCAATTCAGTTTGTGTAAAGGGTTGAAATTCATGTTAAAATGAGGTACCCCTATATATTTTTTTATTTTCATTGCAAGATTAATATCAATTAGCCCTGTGTTTACTTTCTTCACTGAGACAGAGAGGACAATGAAAAGACTCAAATCAAAGCTCAGCTTTAGGAAAGGAAGAGATACGGGACAAGATGAGGAGACAGAGAGATAAAGAAAGAGAGAAGGTGATGGAGATGAGAGAGGAAGAGCAGGTACTACCCACTGTTCCCAGGATTTAACATTATGTCCCTGTGCTTTTCAACACAAACACAAACTGACCTGGTCCAATTCAAACAATGTCATTACCACAGAGATGTTCTTTGGTAATTACAGGAGCCTAGTCTGTATTCCAGATTCATTCATTGCAACATTTAACCTGATTCTCATGTATTACTGCTTGCCAGATCATTTATGCCACTGCCCACTGACATGGTTTTAAAGCTGATGTAGTTTTTGCTCTCCAAACGTCTTAAAATGCACAATATTTAGATCAGGGAAATCAATCATCATCATTTTCGGGGGGCATGGCCATGAACCCCCCTAGTAAGCTCAGTTTTTGGACCTTGATATTTGTAAAACCCTGCGTACAGCCTTGAGTGTATGTCTAATATTGTGAAATTGTGAGTATTTCCCTGGGTGGAAGTCCCGTGATGGCGTAGTCAGGCTATATCCTTAAATCTAAGCTCCCGCCATATGTGTAAGCTGCATACTTGATACCCTGATGGTGAATTGAGTCTAAATATGTGCACGTGATTAAGCCCATGGCATCAAAATCTCACTCCAGCCAGGTACCCAAAGGTGTCGTTATTAACGTAATATTACCTAACTTAGCTAACGTTAATTATCAATGATAACTTCTGCAGTAGCGTTATCTGTTTGCTGTCGTACATTGATAATGATAAAATTGTGTAACGTTAGTTAACGTTACTGACCTCAAATGATGTTGTGTCCTCAAAATGCCTTGGTGTGTGTGTGTGTGTGTGTGTTATGTTATTATGAGAAGTGTAAAAATATTTTCGGTTCATTATGAAACTGTGGCGGTCTACGTACTTAATGGGAAACACTGGTGGTTCCAGACAGTTCCTATTCCCACCCTCCTCCACCAAACTGCGAAAGGGCTTTTATATCATGTTATTTGTGCCCAGTACACCAGATGAAGCCATTGAATGAAAGACATCAATATTTCAATTCACTAAAATTGAACACTTGGTATCAGCGAACTGATACCAACTTTTAATTCCCAGGTTTCTAAATTGCCATTGCACGCATTAAGACAATTAAACAAGGTGAGGGAGAAAAACACCTCTGACATTCAAATAAAATGAATAGTGAGACAATTATTATGGCTTTACTGTGAAAACAAATTTAGTTTTAAATTAAAACAGTGCAACCTTTGAGGGAAATGAAGGCTCCCATCAAAATTGATTATTACAAACACCTTTTCTACTTTTTCTGTAATGTTTTTCTTGATCATATTATGTATTATTACAACATCACGAGAGGTGACGACGGAAATGCATTTGTAACTAGTGGGAGAGAATCACGCTTTCACTGAGAAAGAAGAATCAGCGCATCAATACCAATGCAACTAACAAAATAGCAAAGGGAAATACAAAAGCATTTTTACCAGGATGGTATCAGAGAAGGATAGAATATGCCCTGAGTAGACTTTCTGCTTTCTTCTCACTACAATGTGATTCATAATTTCTTGCAATCATTTCATCAGGTTTCCCAGTGAGTGTGCTTGCCTGTTTTCAAAGGAAGCCTCCATACTTATGCATACTTTTGCTCCTCTTATGCAAATGAGACAAGTTGAATGTTTTCCAATGTCTGCATGTAATTTAAGATGGCATTTAAGCTTCCTACCCTAGATGCTATCATTGAAATTAATTCATCAGGTAATATTTCCCATTATTCAAAGGCATTATTTTATGTCAGGCAAGGTAATGAATGACTACAAGGCCATGCGCACAAATTAGTTATCGAAATACAACATTGTCTGCAGTGTAAATGATGCATTACGCAGCCGGAGATTAAAGAACGGGACGATTTTGGACAGTTGAATATCCAATAATCGGTGGCATAAACATCTACGTGCTTTGTTCGTGGTTTCTCTTGGAATACTGTCAGATGATACTGTAAGATGTCTTTTTGCCCCTATTTTTAACTCAATCAGCGAGGGGGGGATTCATATTCAATATTCAATCTTCATTTTCACACAGGAAAATTGGAATACAGATAAATAGAAGAAAGGTTGTACCTTCCATCTATGCTGTTATAATCAACCATGCAAGTGAACCTATGAATATGTAGTCCATTTCATCAGAGGGGTCTGACTCTGGTAGGGCAGGCCCGCCATGATTACATCTCTGGACCATTATGATTGGACCATGTAAAGATTCAAACTGAGCTAATTTCATGCCGATCTGGTTGCCTCCAATGAAACTATCCAAAAGGCAAGGGGCTATAATGGAGAGGAAAAGAGACAACAGATAAATGCTGAAATAAAGTTGAAGGGCCCCCTTACCTTTGAGAAGAAATATTTCAATTTAAATGTATCATTTTATCAGGGTGTATTATTCCAGCTGTGCAGCTCGGAGATTAAACCAATTAAACATCAAATATGGTGAACTAACTGCGAATCAACAAATACCGCGTGTGCTCCCGTTCAAGGGCAGAGCCATTCAATCACAACCACGATGAGACAGATCTGCTGAAAGAGTCTTTTGAATCCACACTCCTTCACCTCACTTCCTGAATTATGATTTAAAAAATGACATGGGCAAAATCCAAAAAATCTAAAAAAAAACAATAACATCATGATAGTTAACCCTCGACTATGAATACTGTTGTTTCTAAGCCATTCAAGGGGGATGAAAAAACTTTGCAAATCCCAAAACCACATGGTATCAACGTACAAGTGAGGAAAATATTGCAGCGGAAACATCACCTGACTAAATCGGGGTGAAACGGGAAACATTCTGGCCCCCGACCATCCGGAAGATATGGTGGCGCTTCGTCTCTGGGATGGAGGGGGAACCTTCAGTCTGCAGTTTGCTGTTGCTGAGCTCTCTGCCTGTGGGCACAATGGATTTGACACAAGAGTGCTGATGAATCTCATCAGTTTAATGTGTTTATGCTTGCTAAGCCCTAAAAGCTTATTGCTGTTCAGTGGAGTGCTACAAAGTTACCTAATTTCCCCCCTGGTCCTCTCTCAGTACGCTGCCTCTCTCTGGGTCTCTTGGCAACCCCGACTCCCAATAACATGGACATACTCTGCAACCTGTGGAAGTAGGCAGGCGCGCTGTGTCTCAATGATTTGTGTTATCTGGTAGAGAATAGACCTTGACAGAAATACACTGAAGACAAATATTACTGTTTTTGCCACCTTAAATTCAGCCCATGACTGTCTCTCCCGCCCACATTGATCCCTTTTCTGTTTTTTTTACAGGCTTTTCACAGTAAGTGCTTTATTCTTATCTTTATTGCCCCCACCCCGCTTGTCTCATATTCTAACCAATGAGACAGCTTTCCTATATGACAGTTAACACCCAGTATTAATTAAAATGTCATGCCTCCAAATCAATATTGCAAAACAGTTCAAACACAACTCGTCGTGACTGCTGTGATAAGTGCTTTTGGTTGACAGGTGAGTCGAAAGAAAGAAGATGGGGGAGAATGGTATGACGGAATTACCCAGAGAACATGTAACATTAAAATGTATGACCCCCCCCTCACCCCCCATGTGTTACTTCATCTCCCACAATTGCAAATTATCCACACTGTCATGAAGTGTGCTGTGCTAAACTGACAGATCCATAAGTCAGCAGCAACAGGCCAGGAGGGTTGACGCAAGAACTGTTTAGCTTCATATATCTAACCGCCATGCGTTATAAGTGACTAATACACACTCATTTGAGAAGGTGGCTGTCAGACTGGGATTTATCAGTGCCACTAAAATAGCCTTAATCCATCTGATTATGTCCATGTTCACGCAGTCGTGTTGGGAAACTGAAGGTGCAAGACTTTTACTATGAAAAGTTTGCTTCCCCGCTTCTCATCAGCAGAGTCAATACAACGGCGAACCGCTGACATGTTTACGTGCAATATCCCAACTGTTATGTGGGAGAAATGAGCTCGATTCAAAACTTTTGTGAGGGTTTAAACATGACTCATTGAAAGGCATTGTTCAAAAGCAATGCTTGGGATATGGATAGAATGTGACAAATTCTGTCAGAGTAAATATGGTTTAATAAATGAATTAGCTTCATAAATAATGGCTGTAATGACATTTTAGGGGACAATAAGCCTAAGCGTTGTCAGGAAATAGTTGATGTATGAGTTTCATGCCTCAGCGGTTCCTCAAAATGAATAGGCTTGGGAAGATAGCAGGGGCCTGCAACCAGCCTATTTCCTAGAATTATCTACTTGTTGTCAATTTGCACAGTGGAATTACACATGCAAATTGAACTGCCTGCACAAACACCACTTGGAGATGATAAAAACAAATTAACAAAGGCTATAGAAGGAGGATTTATTTCACTGGCTAACCCAGGTCAAGCAATACATGTATTTTACGATTGTGTGTACCCAATTTTGGTGTAATTATATCAGCAAATTATTCTTTGTAATCTTATTATTTTCCCCCAACCTTCTCCTTACACACATAATTAACTTCCTTCGTATCCTCGCAAAAAAAAAAATTGGGCATGCCTCTGCATCAGAGTAACACAGTATAATCTGATTTGGAGTTCATTCTCTTCACCTTTCTGTGGTCCAGTAGCAGCAGCTGAAACACAGAGGAGGGTGAGAGGTCAACGGTTTAGCGGTACTGTTTAGTGTAACTGTTGGCCAAGGGAGCAGATGAATCTACACAGCACAAGTCAGAGTGTTAAAATATATATAATCACCTCTTAACACCATCCCTCATATTGGGTAGGAAATTAAGAGTCCCTGGACCTCCACGTTTGCTATTAGATATCTCATTTACTTTGTACACACAGTGCTAATCTGCGCTAATGAATTCTGCCACACCAAGCCAGATCGAGATGACTTAAAATTATTACCACTTCCACAGATATGCCGTTCCTCATTTGAGGCTCAATTTGGCTGGCTTGCAAAAACAGTCTGTCACAGTAAGATACTAATAATTAGGGTTTTAAGATGATTAGTTTATCTCTGTGCTCTTACAGTCCTGCCTCTTATCCGCCATGGCCAAAACTTAATAAGAGGCTCTAAGTTTTAAACAGCCAACTCCAAATTACCAAGAAATGATGGAAATAATGAACTGGAGCGCATGCCAGAGAGAAAGAGAGAGAGAGAGAATGTGAAGAAAGAGACACACACAGAGAGGGATGGTGGGAGCTGAAAGACATTAATTCAAGTGTGAAATAGAACACAAGGTCTAGTAATCAATAAGGAAATTATTCAGACCTGTAATGCCAAAATTGTTTAGTTATTAACGGGACTTTGTGACTGTCATTTACCTTCCGAGGCTGCCGTGCTCATCAACTTGTCACACATGTAATTAAAAGTCATGATAATGCTGAGTGAGTGATACCAGTTAATGGTTGCATATTTTAAAAGGATGAGATAGAGATTTTAAATGTTGCGAGATGACATTCAATATACTATAAGCCTCATCGCCCCGGTTTAATATGGATTGCATTTTGCAAAGCAGGGCAGAGTACATTTCTCATCTAGGGTACAGGGAGGTCAAGGGGAGTGTGCAAGGTCTCCAGGTTTATGCATTTTACACTTTGGCCACAACATTGCTGCTTTTAACTGAGGTCATTCTTTAGGTAGAGCCATAATGCATTCAGCCTACATAAACCTGGTTATTGGCCCTTTTTTATAATATACACTGGTGTTATAGGTCTTGCTCTTCATTCTACATTCACAGGGCACAAAATACACCCCTAAAATTTATGTAGATTATTGGCTTTGCAATAAGATGCAACCAAAAGAAAGCCTAATGTGAATTAGTGTGAAAGAGCAATTTGAAGATGTCCCTTTGCCAATGCCAGGGGCGATACAACATTTGCATGCTAATCATTCTAATAATAATGTAACGCCCAAAGCAGTTTTGGGGCAAATTGCGAACCACTGGTCATAAAAGAAGGCTTATCTCCCTGAGAACATGACACAAAATATATAGGTTTAACATTAGACTGATGGACCTGTCAGTAGACGTCCCTGTAACCACCTCGTTACTCGTTTAGACGGTTTGCTTCTGCTCTCCCAGCTGCTAAACTACAGCCGTCGTGTTTGTGTTGCTCTTAATCCATGCCGACGTGAGCGTGCACACCACAGCCAATAGGAGCTCTCGCCTCACGTTCTATCCGCCCAACTGTTGTAAGCGCATATTTGATTGGCTAACGTGCTCAAAGCTGACTAGCTCTCAGCCAATCGGCGCATTCTTAATTCAAGCGTCACTCTGTTTACCCGGAAATGTGAATAACTCCCACACCGTCGATATTTACTCAGCGGCGCGTTGCTATTTCTGACGAGTTTTGCATTTTTAATCTCTTCATGTGGTTAATTTATGTATAACTCGACCGCGGTATGTACAGCGGACTCCTGCCCGAGGGGTTGACAGAAGCTGATCTCAGTTCAGATGAAGAGGACAGTCGTGACGCTGAGGAGGAGAGGGAGGACAGGTCTGAAAGCTCTTCTGAAAAGTTGAGCGATGTTGGGGGGAAAAGTGTGTCAGTGGTGGAAGTAGATTCGTCCTCCACTCCCAGTGATCGAGCCACTGAATCCCCGAGCTGCAGTCTACCTGGGATTTCCCAGGAAATGTGGCAAGTATGTTGTTTGCCAGTGAGCTATGCTTATGCTTACTAATTCCATTTGTTGCTAAATGAGCTACAGCTACTGTACTGTAACAGTTACTGTGCTGCTGGGGTCACATGCACAGCAGGCATCATATACTTAAGAAAATACAAATAAATGCCCAGTCCTCTTTGAAGTAAAGGTGATGGTCTTCACACAAAATGTGCTATTTGGATGAACACATTCTAGAGAGGGTTTTTAGAGCCCCTTTTGGACAATGTCATAAGATCTATACAGCAGAAACTCAGGTGTGTGTGTGTGTGTGTTTGTTTGTGTGTGTGTGTTTAAGAAATTCCACGATCTAAAGCAGAAGAAAGATGAGATCAAGACAATGAAGGTATCCAGAAGAAGACACAGAAGAAGACACACAAAAGGTCTCAGTGATAACACAATAGAAATTGTGATGCTGAATATTGTATGTTACATGGGTGTATGTAGGTCATATCTATGAGTACTATAGGTTCGTTTAGCCAAATCTAGTGGACAACGATAGTATCATTACCCTTACTACCCATATTAGGATCCTAGGCTAGGTTGGTGTACATTACAATGGAGCGCCCTGTTGGGAAAAGGAACTTAATTAGCTCTGGAAAACTTCTAAGGATGTTGAATGTTTTGCTGACACTTTACCTATAGTGCAATGTCCTACATACTGTGTAACTGTGTGTCTTGTCTTATTCAGGTGCACAAAGCAAGGACTCAGCAGAGGGAAGGTAATAAAAATGTTATTTATGTCCACAGGGAAACTCATTTAAAAATTAGGACCATGAGCATTGACCAGCGCAACACCAAAGCATTACTGACCAGCAAGACCAACGTGAAACACACTCATTTGTCCTAATTATGGATTTGCTTTCATCGGGAGTGATAGAAACAGGACTTGGTTCAGGGATGCATTGCCTCATAGTGAACATGTAATGAACATTAACATCCATTTTCTCTCTCACCAGTGGGCGTCAGGTTGAGCATGAAAAGCACTGGGATGGGCTTAAGCTGTATTTCGGTGTAAACGATCGATTTCACCCCCCTGCGTGTTCCGAGTCCTCTCCAAAGGTAACAAAGGCCTTCAAACTTGTTTGATGACACTTAACACCATCTCTGTTGTAGCTCTTATTAATGCGTTAACATCTTTTGTGTTTCCATGCCAACGTGTCCTCTCGTTGTTTTATTCGATATGACAGATGGATTATGAGAATGCTTAAGGTGGCTCAGCCTGACATTGAGAGGAATATTAAGGATTATGTCGGGCTACATTTAGTGATAAGATTAGGATGAATCTCCTTTCCTTTGTGGTTGAGATTAAAGTGAGGTGGGTTTTCTCTGTTGAGGAGCATCTGAATAGTGTTTTTTCTTACGTACATGATACAGGACTTCTTATTGGATATAGGGCATCAAAATGAATGGGCAGGCGGCACTACTTCTGCAGAGGATTTCAACTTAAAAGACATGAAAACTAAACTTCCTCTCATTTGAATCTATTTCTGCAGTAAAAGATGAATGCACATTTTACGCAATGGTATGCAATTTGCCAATGAAGCAAAATATTTGCAAACTTGATGAAGAGTATAGCTGACCCAGTGAATGGGAAATGTCCTCAATTCAATTGCAAATCCATTTAATGGTTATTTGGAGTATTATTTTGAGCTCCATTTATCTGAGAGCACCATAAAATTGAGTTTGTGCTGATTTTTGGCCTCATTTTGAATGGGGCAACTTTGAAAAGGATAAAGAAATGATTAACAAGCTGAATGAAACAGAACTTGTCACGTCAACATAATGAGAAGGCCTTCATCCTTCAAATGCAGCTTCTTGTAATTAATACATAATATTTGAGTTCTCCCAAGTCATTTGCGCACACGCACACACGCACGCATACACACACACGCACACACACACACATGCTCTCTTGAGGGAAAACGCTGTAGTAGAGGGCGGTGCCGTTTCTTCATCTGGCCAGCCGTTTTTATTCCAGACAGACAATGAACTTCAAAATGCACTTCATGACACAAAGAACGAGGCTGTGTCAGTATGATTTCTGTTCACGAGACGGCGTAGAATGGAATGGCCTCAGTTTGTACAGTGAATAATTCAATTACATTAAGCAAAATGAAGACGAAACAACTAAGAGAATAATATTAGAGAGTACTGTGCGTTCTTACTTTGGCTGCCTTTTTAGACATGATAGTATTGTCCTGTATTTTTAGAATTAAAGGTCCTTAAACAATGAAATGTACATCAGAGGAGTCACATTAATAATTAGTCTCTTTCCTTAACATGATGAAATTTTGGGGGCTGAAGAAATGTGTCGCTCTGCTTCCTCAGATAGTCTCATCATCGCAGAACTGCCTTGCCATCACTAACCGGGGGCATCTCTGCACTCCCTCTGCTTAGGCCTGTAATGGAAATGTGTAATTAAAGAGTCACATTTATGTTTGGTAATCTCCTGTAGCATTTCTAAGATTTCCCCACTAATATCCAATCAAAAAGGTTTTCATTTGTGAAGGGAAATCTACATATTTGTAGTAATGGCAATCATATTAAAAATAAGGCCCTGGGGACTTTTGAAGTTACTCTTTGATTTTTTTTTTCCTTCTCTCTACCCCTATTTAAAAAAAAAAATCTCAATTTTTTTCCCGTCTTCTGCAGTCCGGCCTAGAAAAGAGCATAGAGAGCGCCATAGCTGAAGGGGACATCGCAAAGGCGGAGGAGATGAGCGACAGACTCGCCACTCGAGAGGTACGTTGTGCTGATAAGAGATCTTTGGGGTGCTCCCGCTGTGACAAATCAGGCTAATGGATCCGTGGCCATTTCTGCTGCAAAGACATAGAGGAACAAAAACACACGCAGACAGCCGCCATTGAGTCCTGCAGCCCTTTTCCATTGAGTTAATGGAAAGCCCTCCCCTTAGTTTTGAAGTGCTGCAGTGTCTAAAGGACTTTTGGCTCTGCTTTTTAATGAAGGGTACATTGCTTTCAAGCCAACTGTTAAATCATTCTCCAGGTACGAGTTTCATACCTTTGAAGTGTACATGTCCCTAAATGCAGTGCCTGAAGTTTTGTAACTAACCGCCTTGGCAGCATCAAGGATCAAGTGGTTTGAAACTAATTTAGCATAAAATGTAGCCCACACACTCACACACACACATAATTGTGGTTAAAAAGACAGAGCTGAAGCGGTGCTTCTCCAGCGGGAGAATCTCCATATTCTCAGTAACCAAGTTGAACTTCTTTGTTTTATGAGGTACGTTGCTACGTCACATACACTTTTTTTCATCTCGTAATAATGGTAACATAAACATATCGGATAATCAGCAAAAACTAGTATGTTCTTTTTATGTTGCATGTCACTCAAAGAATCTAAATGACTCCACAGACTGGACAGAGCTTTACACAATGTGTGTGTGCACATATTACTGTTTTCTGCCGTTTTTCAACCAATATTTCATATTTCCAGCAAGCTTGGGAAAAAAATCCCTCTCTTGAATGGCGTAGGTTTCAAACAACTAAACTAAAATGACAATTAAGGAGAGCTATGCAAGACGTGATGTAATTGCGCTGTCCAGTGCATTGGCATTACATGCATGGTCCTGGTAGCTGCAGTGTGTAATGGACATTAGTGTGCACAATCAGAATCCTTCATATTCTCATCTTGACTGCTAGCAAAGCGGTCAAATATGGGAAGTTAAATGAAATCGCTTGCTTGTGGCTGGAAGAGTGGCACCTGTACTGCAGTTTTCCGAAAGCCTCTTAGAGCACTGCTGGATTGGTTTAGACTTAGCCGAGGTTGCTGCCTCTCTGGCACCTGCCTCGCATCTTGCCAGGAACATGATGGACTTGACAGCAGTCTGGCAGCCGCAGCTCATTGTTTAGCAGTGATAACTTAATTTCCCACAAGTAGTGGAATGACCATTTTCAAATCCCGGGAACCTAGGTGACGCAGAGTTCTACCCCATTCGGTTTGAACACCCCAAAAATAAGACATTCTCAAAAAAGGTAATGAGAAGTGAAGCGGTCTGGTAAATGTGCTTTTTTTTTAAAAAGCTGCCGGCTGAAAGCCGAAAAGTTTGAAGGATATTGTATCAGCTTTGGACTCCGTCTTTAACAATGCAGCCGGGCGTTATGTAGCATTTAGACCAAAATGTTTTGTTTACTCCTGTTCACGTTTGACAGGAGCACTGCGACAAACATTTAGAGGATCAACAATCCCCACCAGAATCAATTTCAAGGTTATAATTGAGCAGCTCATTTGGTATGGAATGGCTTAGATGTTTAATTTGTTTACGGTCATAACACCAAGACGTGATTGTGTCAGGCTTTTGACTGGAAGAATAGGAACAGGTTCTCTGAGCAGGAAACGTAAAAGCATCCCGACAGCTGTGAAGAACTAAAGAGGCCTGTTTGTCCCTCCAGGCATTGTTTGTAAAGAAAACGCTGGTACATGTTGGACCACAATGTTTCAATGTATTTTCATCCTCAATCTAACAGTTTCCTACTTATCTCCTCCAACCGAAGGGGAACGGAGGGAGATAGAAAGCTTTCTGTCAGAATCCCCCTTCATAACACCAAACTGTTTCTGCTGTTTGGAGCTCGCTCAAATCAATTAATGATTTCCACTGCTCTACTTTCTTCTTTTTAATCTGAATGTTAAAACAATTTGGTAAAACCTCTTTTGGAAGCTCCTTACAAATTCGGTGATATGTGCGCTTTCATCTGTCGGACGCTCTGAGACGCACCGCTTGGATATTACAGATT
>CABFOS010126822.1:7500-13581 GCA_900660315.1 Diretmoides pauciradiatus | reverse complement strand
CACACACACATATCAAAGAGATATATACAAATACCTACACAAAATGTGTGCTACGCTGTTTGCCAGCAGATAGGCCTCAGGATCAATGACTTTCCATTCCTTCTATCCCTAAATCGCCCCTAAGTTCCTTTAACTCCAATACTTAAGCTATCCCAACACAGTTAGGCCTAACACCGCTAGGCCATTAACAGCCAACAGGTGCTGCAAAACATTAACAAGAGTATTCACTGTACTCTCACTTCACCTTCATGACTTGAGGAGGATTACATGCATTGATGTTGTATAAAACATAACAGACATATCAGCTCTGTACTTAGCTGAACTTAAAGTGGAATTTAAGCTGAATTTAATTGAGCTGAGTTGAAATGAATGAGTTTAATAGAGTTGAGCTGAAATTCAGCTGAATTGAACCTAAATGGACTGAACTGATTTGAATCAAACTGAATTTAATTGAATACTATTGAATTGAACTGAACTGAACTGAACTGAACAGAACAGGATTGAACTGCACTGCACTGAATGTAATCGAATTGAGTGGAATGAAAGTGAGTGGAAAGGAGCTTCCTCTGACAAAGTGTGCAGCCTTACCCAGAACTTGACGAGGAAGAAAGCGTTGTGCGGCCCTTTGTCAAACAGTTCCTTCAAGCCTCCCTTCTTCTCTGGGAACTTGTCGTAGATCTGCCTGATGTCCACCGCCTCCAGATAGGGGTCGCTGTAGCTGGGGTTGGACTGGCCAATGTGCACAAATAGGTGCTTGTTGAACTAGAGAGACAGAAGTGACTGTCAAGAGATGACTGAAGCCAAGATTTCAGCTGTCCATATAAAAGCAAGGAATCTCTGTCTGTATCTCTGTAATGTATGTCCTTCGCATATCTTAAGAACCGTTCATCGCATCGACTTCACACTTGGCAGGTGTATTGCTCAGGGCCCACGGAAGTGCAGTGTTGAGTGTTAAGTTGTTTGGATGAGCGTTTCTCGAGAAATCGGTCTGAAGTTATTTGGATCGGGGGTGCTGTATAGGGCAGAGGTCACTAATAGATGGACCATGGTCCAGGTCTGGACCCAGAAGCCATCCTATCTGGACCCAGACCTATAACCAATATATTATTGAGAATTATTACATTTTGACAGAGCGTTTCTATTTCAACCACCACAGCTTTTCTAGCCTTTACGGTGCTGGTTTAGCGGCCCAGGAAACTAATTTCACACGGCATGCTCTAAAAAGAGAAAAGAAAAAACAGCTTTTAATCCGGAATGGACAAATTGGTTGAGACTGATGTGAAATGGAGTTAAAAAAGACAAAGGGAAACTCAAGCTACACTTATTATTTAATCTTTTCTAAAATTAAGCACTTTATTTTAAGATGCACATTTTTCAAAAGCTCTCTTATGTATTTTATTTTGAAATGCAGCCTTTATTTTACTGGAAATGAGACAAGACCATTTATTTAGTACTTATTATTTATAATCCCCCCAGTTCAATGTGAAAACTGACAATAAACATTGTTGAAATATGATTGAATTGTACTTTCTTTATTTGATTTGACAGTCAGTTGTTGACTACATACAGACGATACAACTACTAGGCTACTTCAATATATATAGTTCAATGAATAATAATGCATCATATTTTAATTGTTGTATTTTGTGTATGTTGGTATTGGCAGTGGTAGAAGAAGTACATTGCTAGGGGACGCAGCTATGTCATGGCAGGTCAGGACTCAGGAATTGCAGTGTAGAGTGTGAAGGTGTTTAGATGATCAGTTCTCAAAAAAGCTGCAAGCAGCAATACTGGAGGCCAAGCAATTGGCCTGTTCCGAAAGGGGGAGGTGGCCAGCTGGAGCCCACGTAGTAGTACTGAACGCGTACTGTACATGAACAGTTATCTCCCTACAATACAAGAGATAGAAACTCGGTGGGGCGCCTGGCACTAGCTCCCACACCATTTATCTGAATGCTGCTGATTTTACATCGCACCAACTACTGGGTGGCAGCACAGAGCGTGTGGCTTTCAGTATGTCTTACAGTATAAGCGAGTAGAGTTGGAAGAGCCTTGAAACAAATGGGGATTGAAAGTTAGCTAGCTAGCATGGACAAAGAAGAAGTCACTGAAATAAACACCTTTTGAGATTCAACATATGGTGTGATTCCACCATAACAAGTTTTAGCATATAAGTTAATTATTATAAAGAATTTGCACTAATTGAAGTACCTTAATTTTAAGCAAGATTCATTGTGACAAATGTTCATTCATCTCAGCAATTATAAATGAATGATTTTTGGCACTGCCCCCCAGCCACTGGATTGTATCACAATTGTGTTATATCACTTGACAAATATTCACTTAAGTTGTGTGTGTGAGATACTGTAACAACCCAAGGGAATCATGGATTGGGCACAGTCTTGCCAGTCTACTCACAGCCTCTGGGTCCTGAGGTTGCTCCAGGAAGGCGGAGAACTCCAGCATGCGGAGCTTGGAGCCGGCGATACATCTACCCTGCCAGGGAGGGGCGCCAGGCGACATGGACAGCCCTGCCGTGCTTTCGTAACCTGGAGGCGCAAGGGCAGAGTGTGTGTGAGCACAAATGTGTGTGAACTGAAAGTGAAAAAATGCTGTGGGATTACAGCTTTTTCTCTGAGCGCCGCGTGAGCCCCTCATCACGAGCTGGCCTGTCTCATCACTCGGCCTGCGTGACAGCGTACTGTCAACACGCTGGGGGGGAGGCAAGAGAACCCACCTGTTATGGGAGGCGGGCCAGACGCTTGCATGGCATAACTCTGCTGGGAGAAGGGCTTAATGCTGGGGAGACAAGAGAGACAAGGGAGGGACGCACATGTTATAGACTTTCTCGCCCTCATGACCTCGTCTTATACACTAATTGGACTGTCTGACCTCTGGAGACACAAGGGGAGAAACCGATACAGCAAGGGAAGCGATATGCTGAATGTCAAACAGATTTTTCTTCTTAATTGCACAGATTTTGTTTGATCGGCTTTTAAATGACTGCACTGGTTGACATTGATATACATGCGTGTATAAACTAACCTGACCACATTGAATTGAATTGATAGATAGTACCACGAGAGAGAAAGTAGAGAAAATGGCTACTCACTCTTCAGGACCTCCGGGCTGTCCTGGAAGTGCCCCATGCCAAAACTGGGAAATAAAGGAATGAATACAAACTCTATTATACACCCGGCCCCCTTACACCATTTCCTACATAATGAATTATTTGTTCTGCTCAGCAGCTCTAGATCAGTAGCACCACTGATCTAGAGCTCAGGGGCGTCATTTATAAAAGATTCTCATGCACATGTTTTGTGCCAACAACAATATCTCAGCTAAAGATGTGATTTATGAAACTTACAACTTCCCTGTTCCCAAAATTTCAACAACCCTGTGGTTTTAATTGATATTTTCCATTTTTGTGATGCATAAAAGATTAAACTGATTTTTATTATAATCTATGTATATTGTTTTATCCTGGTCTTTGACATGTTATACTATGAACAAACTCTCAAGGATAAAGAACATTTTTGTTCACATCAAAGGCTGAACGGCCTTTGATGTGAAGGAAAACACTGGTCTGTGATCCTATATTAAAACTCCTACTTGAAGATATGATAAATGTGGGAATGCATGTGAGTGCACAGACTCACCCCACCAGCAGTGGGGTAGGCTGGCCTAGACAGGCCCTGGAGAGCCATCTTATTCTGGAAGGCCGTGGCTGAGATGATCTGGGCTGAGGACATGGTGGCCATACTTTGGAGGGCTTTGTCTTTGGCAGCCTGGTCCTACAGAGAGAAAGATAGAGAGAGAGAGAAAGAGAGAGAGAGAGAGTTAGGCAAAGGGTGAACACTCCTCAGACTCCATTTAAGTCAGCGCCCCACTTCACCAGTAACACAAGTAGAGCCCTACATGGGAAATGAAGGTCTGAAGCCAGCTTGCATCATCGCTGTATCCCTGCCAGGCTGAGGGCTGGAGAGAAGGTGATACTGCAGTCAAGGGCCTTTAGGTCAAGAGTTAAGTTTATTGCTTTGGCAGGGGCAAGCCAGTGTTGACAACTGGCTTCTGTTAGAGGTCATTTTGGAAGACAAGGCAGGCAACAGACTGATATGTTAATATGAATATACAAAAATGCTATATCCTACATTAACAAAAAGAGTTTGCACGGCAGACAGTATAAAAATGTGTTTTTCCTATCTACAATAAAATCAAATCCCTCTTATCTTTAAATCCACTTCTTCAGCAGTTTCCAAACCTCTGAGGAGTACAAGCACTTGCCGCCCAGCCCTAATGGGCAAGGCCACACGGTGCATTCTTCTCCCTAGAACTGGCTAACACAAGGGCATAGCTGGAATATGGGGGGGTGCATGTGGTAGGGATCTCAGTTACACCAAAGACGTATTTAAAAGGGCCTGTCACAGAGACCAACCCTGTGACCGATGCTGGGCCCTGCCAGCTGAACCCTCATGGCCACCGTCCAAGATGACGGGGAGTTCTGTTGCCTGCTGTGAGTGTGTGTGTTCCTATGTGTCTGTGTGTAGGCGGATGAGAAACGTAAACTGAGAAAGTACTGGGGGAGCAGGGATGTGTACGGTCTCACCCTACCGCACAGGAAAACTTTTATTGAGACTTACCAAATGTAATGCCTGGGAGGAATAATACAAAGATTAAATTGTTTCCTGACAATTGCATTTGGTTCATTTTGGTCGTAATCATGAACAGCAAGCCCCCGGCATGCTGAAATGTATTCACATTTCATTGAAACGTGTCATGTGCACTGAGCATTCCATTTAAAATTAGCATCAATTAAGGGGTGCAATTAAAATATCCACTCTCTTTGTGTTGATGGAATTTGAATACATGGCAGTACAAAGACCATGGATATTGAAATACCTTTGGCAAAAGACGAAGCTTCATTACGAGACGGAATAATATGGGGTAAAATATGGGGTAATTCCAATCCACACTGTGCCTGTTCAACTTTGCCTATCTGAAAACCTCAAACACTACAAGTACAACATACAGTAGCAATAACATCCTAAATGCACAGCAAACAGAGTTTTGTCGTGGTGTGAATAGCAGTGGAATGTGTTACAAAATCAGTGCAGTAGGATTCTGAGACATGGAGATTTGGAATTATTAATAGGACAAATAAGTCCGCAAAATAGTTGAACTTGTCTTTCTCTGTGTTTATATGTAAGCAGGTGGAGGATGACTCACGTGGCGTACCTTCAGCTTCACCTGAATCTCCCTGGCCTTCCGTCGCGCTAGAACCTGGATATGACTGGACACCTGAAGGACACAGACACAGCACAGCAGGTTATGCAATAAAGGTATGTGGTTCTGTGTGGCTAAGCTGGTAGAGCATGACCCACACACCACTGTGGGGTAAGGGTTCAAAGGCTCCAGACAAATATGCAGTTATTCAACTAACATTGTCTTTTTTTTCTTTTTTTTATTTCCAGTTAATAATTCATATTCATATTTGAGTTAATAATTCAGTCATTTTACAACAGAGGCTGTCAAATATGTAATAGTTAGTTAACATAATGAAAAGGGAACAAAAGTGTGGAAAAGAAAAGAAGATTCATGTTTTTATGTTTTTATGTCATGATCAGAGGAACTTGAACTTCTGTTTTTTGTGTAAATCGTTGATTGACAATGCACTACAGAAACAGAATAATCCGATCTTCTTCAATACTAAAAGCTGCAAGATACCGCTAATGTCCTCTAATCTACAGAACATCACCGTATTGAATTGTCTTATGAAACTGTACCGCAACACACAAATGTATCCAGCCACTGCTGCCGAACCAGCAGGTGTCCCTCCAACCCTCCGCCCTGTCCCACTGTCGGTCCCGGGTCCCCCGCCATCCCTCCTCTCCTCTCTTTCCATTCCCACACTAGCCCTGCCAGATGACTTAGCGGCGACTCTTTCTCTCCACATCTATCATTGCCCATACATCAGCCCTTCCATATCAGATACCACAGTGCGGATAGGATTCCAAATCCCTCGACCATCCTGCCTCTCTCTCCCATCCGGATCACCATATTCCCCAGTTTCTAACAAGCACC
>CABFOS010126822.1:0-5000 GCA_900660315.1 Diretmoides pauciradiatus | reverse complement strand
TGAAAAGACGAACAGAGAGCTTTGTCCAAGTCCTCACAGTGCTTGACCTCAAATGAACATTAAGTTGCTGGGATTGAGTTCCTCACATTGCAGCAACAAGTTCTTCCACTTCCACAGTTTGTGTTCCAGAAACTTCAGTGAGTGTAGAGTATGTGACCATTGTATATCAAATAAGGATTTTCAGAGTAGCAGACAATTGTGCATGTTTCTACAGTTCTATTCTTTTCATGAATTTAGAATTTATTTTCAGTTTGAAAGCCTCACTTTTTTTGAAAGCCTGTTCGGGTTTGCAAGGGTTTCAGGCGCAAGTGTCCTAAAACTTGTTCAACCTTTAAAGAACAATGTGAACTTTCAAGTCAAGCAAAAGCACAAAAGCCTGTGAAAGTTGTGATTTTTTTTAAAGCTGTATAGTATCTACAGTAGACTCAGAGTGAATAGAAAGATTTAAAAAAAAACATTTCCAAGTAAAATGTTTTCTTCCTCACGAATGATGGTTTCTTTTTGAAAAAACGTTATCGTTCCGATCAGCCTTAAACTGTCCCACAATGTCAATCAATACAGGAGCATCCCCATTCCGAACTAGCCATATGTGTTTGTGAACATGAGCTGTCAAGATACTGCTCATCAGATGCCTTGCCACTCCCGGCGTGGGGGGCACGAGGTTGGGCCCATCAAAAATACCCTCCAACACACCAGTGAGATCAGAGAGGGGACTCAGTCACACAGCGATGAGATCATGATGTCCAATGGGAGACAGACAGACAGACAGGGAGCTCACCAGCCAAGGCAGTAGGAAAGTCACAAGGAACATTATACCTTCACTCAGTGGTCCACAGTTTGATGTTGTTTATCACACTGCCTGCAGTCATGGACTTGTCTGGGGGAAATCTGATTCTGGAAAGTATCAGGACACAAAAACTGACCACAGCAGCAGCCAAGACAGTGTGTTCCAGAGTTCAGGGGACATGGCTGGGTTGTGCAATTTGCAACACTTGAAAAACTGCAAAGCAGAGATGGTTTTTGAATTAAAGTAAATATTTCGGTTTCTAGTAGATGCCAGAGAAGAATCTAAACTGTGATTGAAGTACTGAAATATGTGTCCGAAATTGCATGGGACAGAAATGTGTCTTTGATGTGGCTACACAGTAAACGCACAAACAACACAACAGATATGCATTACAATCGTAGCAATTTGACTTTGAAAACACACACACATGCACCGAAACCAACACAGCTGCATGTCATGAGGGATCTCAACATCCCAAACTCTGGGATGTAGTCACATGCAAAACAATTGTGTATTTGTAACTGATGATGTCCCACGGTTGGTTTTGATCTATCAGTCCTGGAGTGGTGATGATCTCTGAGGAGCCTCACAAACACTGATTCACCTCTCCACCCTCTGGCCCTCATCCCCTCTACAGACCTGAGGGTGGAGGTCAGGGAGAGGCCGCGGGGGTTAGAGGATGGAGCGGACGTTGTCACGCAAAGATGCAACCACCCCCTCCTTCCAAAGTCAACCCCGAGGCCTCTCTGGTCATAAATCTGCCCTTCCCAAATGGGCTGTGGTCGTCACTGGCCTGGTCTGATCTCTCTCTCTCTCTCTCTCTCTCTCTCTCTCTCTCTCTCTCTCTCTCTCTTTCTTTCTCTCTCTCTCTCTCTCTCTCTTTCTCTCCCTCTCTCTCTCTCAGCCCAGTGCATTCCTCACATTGCTATACGCTGACTGGTCCGCACAGGGTTCTGCATCTGCTGCTCCAACATTGCCCCACGGTCCAAGTCTTTATTGTGTCTGTGTGTGTACGTGTGTTTGTTTGTGTGTGTGTGTATACAACTGCACCAAATGACCACTATGTACGTAAAATCACCCTCAGGGATCGATAATTACACCTCCCTATCCCATTGAACGATCAGGCCTTGAATTGTTGCAGTCTATAATTGATACCTCCATCCCAACAGAACAACATCTTTGGAGAAGGAAGACAAACATGCCAGTTTGTGTGTGTGTGTGTGTCTCTCTCTGAATACACATCTGCCAGCCATACATTTTCCACCGGCAGCCCATATGCCCAACTGTGTCTGCTCAGGAGAACAAAGGTCACATTTAGGCTGCAGGAATGTCTTGGCCGGGTGCTACTTCCCCTCCAGTACGGCCTGGATACAGTCTGTTGAGCTCCGAAAAAAGCGTTACCAAGCTCGGATACCAGCGAAGTCAATACTGCAGTGGCAGTGATGCAGCAACTCTGCAGGTCCAGCATCACATCAAAATCTGAGTTTCATTCCAAAATAAGATATCGACCATTTGTATATAAAATAAATAAATACTTGGACTAAATTGATTACTGGCATCAAAGTAGATCAGATTACTACTAACATTATGAGTCATCTGAAGATCTTTGCTAGCAAGATAGTCGTGTTTTTGAGGATAGAATTTTCTATCGTGTTTTTGTACTGACTGATGAATTTCGGATTGCTATTTTTTTCCAAAATGGATATGAGTTTTGTAATGGACCCATTCATTCCCTTCAGCCTGGTCTCACAACATTTCCTGAAATGAGCATGATGTCTTGCAAATGCAAATACACTGCTCCGTGCATGAAACGTGTGAGTTTCCCCACCACAAAAGGATTACATTAAAACTAGGCTAGAAACAGGCAGTAAAATTGACATTGAAACAGCGTGGTGGAAAATAAAGGTTTAGTTCCCTAAACTTGACCATTAGCTAACTTTTCCAAGTGACAAATAATGTGAAAAATGTCATGTCCAATTGGTCCAGGGTAAGTCTCTCCCTCAGTCCGGGAGTCCTGTGCTCTTCAGCATGACAGACAGACGCTCAACTCATACAGCCAAATCAAAAGATTTCTGACAAAGGATTGTATTTCTACTAGAGGAGTAAATTTAACAGACTTCTCCTGCTCTGTTACATATACACAACCTCAGCCAGCTGCCACGACGATGTCTTCACAATCACAGACCTTTATGCTGGTTTCTGAGAGGCTGGCGTATGTTACATCACAGAGAGATCAATAGATGTGTGGCCTATTTGGACCCTTCCACCTTCCACCTTGCTGATCTAAGATGTCTGGATTAGGCTTGACACTCTTTCTATTAAACTGATACGGAGATGCTGTATTGAGGTGATGTGTTGTACTGTAGTGCACAGCTAGACTGAGAAAGATGGCATCTTTCTCAGTTCAGCTGCTTGTTCCACCAGTGGGTTAGCGGCAGCGTGCAAGATATGCTGAATCTATGGAAGAAGGGCGCTTATTTCCTATTAATTTTTCTATGGACCATGAGTATTTAAACCCAGCAAGACTTTTTACACCAAAATTAGCACGCATATGCAAGTTTTTAAATCCGGGAAAACACGCTAGAAAAATTTAAACTGGGTGACGACTAATTTTGAATGATGTTCGAGCGTGACGCGGGTGTTCTTCAAACTATAAACTCAATGCACGTCATGCGTCGTGTGAAAAGGGCCGAAGATATACTTGGAAGATGAGCGTGTCTAGCCGGGTATCCTGTTTCCATCCCTGCCGATCGGAGCCAGAGACGGTAAAGACCCGTGACTACTGTGGGTCATTTGACCCGGGACTGAATGCCGATTGTAACTTTTCCCACTAAAGACAAAAGCCAGATGAGAGTGGGTGTTAGTGGGGTTTTTGTCCAGTAGATATAAGTAGGCTAATTGCATATAATTATTTGGCATTATTTTGTATATTATCTCTATCTTGGCTGTCTTACTTCCTGCTGCTGCAACACCCGAATTCCCCCCCTGGGGGATTAATAAAGTTACTCACCTCACCTCACCTCACCTCACTTTACCTTACCTTACCTTACCTTACCTTACCTTACCTTTCCCTACCTTACTTTACCTTACTTTACTTTACCTTACTTTACTTTACCTTACCTTACCTTACCTTACCTGACCTTACCTTACTTTACTTTACCTTACTTTACCTTACCTTACTTTACCTTACCTTGCCTTACCTTACCTTACCTTACCTGACCTTACCTTACCTTACTTTACTTTACCTTACCTTACCTTACCTGACCTTACCTCACCTTACTTTACCTTACTTTACCTTACCTTACCTTACCTTACCTTACCTTACTTTACTTTACCTTACTTTACCTTACCTTACCTTACTTTACCTTACTTTACCTTACCTTACCTTACTTTACCTTGCCTTACCTTACCTTACCTTACCTTACTTTACCTTACCTTACCTTACTTTACCTTACCTTACCTTACCTTACCTTACCTTACCTTACCTTACCTTACCTTACCTTACCTGACCTTACCTTACCTTTCCTTACTTTACTTTACCTTACTTTACCTTCCCTCACCTTACTTTACCTTACTTTACTTTACCTTACTTTACTTTACCTTACCTTACCTTACCTTACCTGACCTTACCTTACCTTACCTTACCTTACCTTACCTTACCTTACTTTACCTTACCTTACCTTACCTTACCTTACCTTACCTTACCTTACCTTACCTTACCTTACTGTACCTTACCTTACCTTACTGTACCTTACCTTACCTTACCTTACCTTACTGTACCTTACCTTACCTTACTGTACCTTACCTTACCTTACTGTACCTTACCTTACCTTACCTTACCTTACTGTACCTTACCTTACCTTACCTTACCTTACCTTACCTTACCTTACTGTACCTTACCTTACCTTACTGTACCTTACCTTACCTTACCTTACTGTACCTTACTGTACCTTACTTTACTGTACCTTACCTTACTGTACCTTACCTTACCTTACTGTACCTTACCTTACTGTACCTTACCTTACTGTACCTTACCTTACCTTACCTTACTGTACCTTACCTTACTGTACCTTACCTTACCTTACCTTACTGTACCTTACCTTACCTTACTGTACCTTACCTTACCTTACCTTACCTTACCTTACTGTACCTTACCTTACCTTACTGTACCTTACCTTACCTTACCTTACCTTACCTTACTGTCCCTTAAATT
>CABFOS010126819.1:0-11087 GCA_900660315.1 Diretmoides pauciradiatus | reverse complement strand
CAGTATTGATTGATCAATCCCTTTAGTCACCGGTGCCATCGGTTAGTCACTGATCTCTCATCTTTTTTATTTCTGCATGGTTCTCGTAAAAGCCATTATTGATCTTAATGCGACTAGATTGGATAAATAAATGGATCAATCTTGATAATGCATTTTATAAAAACGCATCTCTCTCGCTGTCAAAACCCATCCCAAAACACAGCGTTCAATGCTCAGGTACCCCCCATTACTGTTGCTTACATAGGGTCAGTGAGGAGGTGCTTCCGTCAGTGTTGGCGGTGGGAGAAAACAGTGAAGATTTATGATGTTAATCATTAGCAGGAGAGAAACGGATGCAGAGGGGGAGTGGAGAGGAGCTGCTCTGCTTGATGGAGTGTGTCGCCTCTGCTTATGCCAAGCCTACTGTTGGCCCCATGCAGGGAGGCTGAGCTCATGGTGTCTGATGGAGAGAGAGGGGGAGAGGGATGGACAGAATGTAGTGAGCTGGGCACGTCGCGGCGCTGCACTCAAGACCGAGTCAAGTCTAAGTCAGTTCCGAGACAAGGTCCATTCGCATTCAAGTAAAGAGTCAAGACCAGAGCAAACTGAGACCATATGTGATACGTTTCTGAAGGATTAACAGCTCTGTGCTACACACTTCAACATCCAATAAATTCAATGCATACAAATTGACTAATAAGTGCATAACAGTTCAAACTATTTCTGTTAAACTGTATGATTTATTGAAATTATAATTGACTCTATAATACGGTACTATTGCTGAGTACTAGGAATTCAGCCTTTACTAAAAGTGTATGTTTAGGTATTGAAAGATGGTTTAGATGAGTTGTGACCCTTACTGATCACAGGATAGTTGGAAACCTACCAAGCCTACAGTATCTCAATAGCAGGTGCCCATACCTGTGCCAAGCCTAATACCTGGTTGCAGGAAACTGATGGTGGAAAATCCAACATGAAAACCACCCACACCTGACTCCTCCGGCTAGAGCAGATCCTGCTTTCTCTCTGTCAAACAACGAAGGAGAACAAGGTCTCCATCAGAATCTGGCCGCTTTGTGAGGCGTGGCAAAAGTTCTGGGCGGGAGGGAGCATTTCACATCACACAAGCTGTCAGGAAGGTTCAAAGAGGGTTCAGAGAACAGTCAGACTTCACCTTGATGGGAGCTGTGGGTGCAAACAAAGCCAAGTCTCCACCTGACATTTTGGATACTGCAGACATTTCCCTGTCTTCTCGAATGGCAGGTCAGATCACCAGAATCTCCCCTCCGATGACAAGTTTGTGTTGTTTCCCCCCCCGATGCTTCAATAAAACATAACATGCCACTGTAGAGGCAGCCAACTCTGGCAGTCTAAGAAGATATATTTGTTTGGGGGGGAAAGACAATCTAAGCTCTCAGTGTATACAATATGACAACTTACACATAAACATCTTCAAAATATGTGACATTTAGTTTGATAGATGAACAGGAGGAGCAATAGAGTATCTCTGAAACACTTCTGAAAACTATATCCCTGAAGTTTTTATTTCATTTCAATGTAATTATTTGGTTACTGTTGATTAGATGCACTTGAAGATCTCATTTAGTCTTCTCCTTGTCCTTGAATGAACAGTGTGCCGCTGAAAATGGCTGAACCATACTCAGGCAAATGTAAAGTATGGAGACTACTCAAATGTAATGTTATTGTTGACTGCTCTCACTTTGTAATGCTCATCCTCAGTAATCTTGGCTGGGTTCTAGGCATGTTAAAGCTCAAGTCTGAGTTGTGTGGATGACAAACTGTTCACAAATGATCCACAGTGTGGGTGCATTTAGGTTTATTTCTTACAGGTTGTTGCTCAAAGGATGATGGATGTGGGATTATGCTGTATCATGAATCATATCAGCGTTATCCCAGTCACTGTTGTGACTTTGCAGCTAAGCCACGTTTCTGAGACATTCTTTTGCAAAGGATAATGCCGCATGTTCTTCAACAACAATCAACATGCAGCCCCAAAATCAAAGAATGAATTCTCATACCTTACACAATATATAAGTCAACGAAATGCCTTTGCCACCTAATTATGAGCACTAATATGAAATGACGTATTTGTGTACAAATTAAATAATCTCTGAACTGTATATATGATGCAGAGAATTTACAGCATTTCAGAAAGCAACATTCTGAAGAAAAATCACCTGAGACCTTTTGTGTCACTGCATATGGAATAGCTGCTCTTTATAACAGCAACACATGATTCATCTCAGCCAAACATGATTGTCAGGTTCATTAAAACTGTGGCGAGTTGCTTTGCATCGCCCAACATGTTTGATTGACAAAAAAACAAAACACACAAATGGCAAATATGTCAACTAAATGTCAACTTAGTGTTGTCAGCAGTGACTGATTTTGTCCACTTTTGACCACTGTCAGCAGAAATACAATTATTTGTGCATGTGTGCATGTGTATGCGTGCACAAACACACACAACAGCGTCAACTGCCTGCGATGTCAGCAACAGCAGAGACATTTATAGATGTGACGACACCAACCAACAACAGACAGGAATCACTGCTCAGTGGTTCAATTTAACATCTACCTCAGTGGCTGCTTAGATCTTAATCCAGCAAGGGAGACAGCTCATCACTGTTGACATGAGTTTAGCCATGCTTCAATTGTGCAACACACCAGGGAATTGTGTTGAGGTGTGCATTGAGCTATTCTCTTTAATTTAACCATGGTATGAATGTGTTCTTTCTGTGTTTTTATTTTCATATACTCCTATTCCTACAGTATACGACCCATCTGGGGGCTGTTAGGGTATGTCTCCACATGCCTTCAGTTCTCAAAAAAAGAGCCTTTCTGTGTGGAGTTTGTATGTTTTCCCCGTGCTCACATGGGGTTTCCTCCAAAAATAAGGACCCCACCACTAAAAACATGCACAAGATCATCACCTGACCAGCGACGAAGGAGGAAGATGATGGTCCCTGGACGCTACTGTCAGCTGCCCACCACTAGCCTGCCCCTCTGGAGGAAGGATGAACCAGGATGGGATAAAAGCGGAGGACAAATTTCACGGCGCCATAGTGTGCATGTGTGTGGGCTGGGTCGGCCACGTGTGTGGGCATGAGGGTTTGGTCTGTGACTAATAAAGACGGCTTGTGCCTGTCCTAATTACTTTAATTACTTACTGATTGTTAGCATTAGCTGATGTAGGTTCAGCAATGGATGCCGACTTGACAACTGCGATGCCATACCAAGTGACCCGTCTAGGTCAGTGTGTCCTTGCTGCAGCTGAGCAGCATGGGTAAACAAGCGCTGGGCTGTGTGCACCGAGACTGAGCTAAATGGGGCCGACTCTCCAGAGAAATGGACTGGATCAGGAAAGGAAAGGAAAGGGGGGAAAGTCCACTGAGTCCCTTTTAATTTGGATGTTTGTGGCATCCAGTACACGTGAGAAATGTTTTCACCAATAAAACATTATTTGAGACTTGTGAACTGTAACTTACTTAAATACGCCACTCTCGAAACAATATGCCACCCGGTTTATTTTGAGTCCACGGGGGAATGATCACATGTACAAATAGGTCCAAGGTTTTGCTTGAGCACATGTTTACATTTAAAATATGCAATAGATTCATTTATGTTTGGATCTTAGTTTTTGAGACAATCTATCTTACCCACAAAATAGATCTGAAATAGCTTGAATGGTCAAAATACCTGTATATCTTTATGGAAATTCATAGGAAACAATCTTGTTCATTGTCACTCACAATTAGCTGCAGCAGGCAGAGCTATTATGTTTAACAAATTATAGTATTTCAGCTACTTATCAGACCCCAACTTTTAATTGTTTTAATTAACCATAACAACCAGCTAGTTTGCAAATACCATGGTTTTCATATCCACTCAACAAATATTTTATTACCATCTAAATAACTGTGGTGTGAGTCATGGCTCTGTTTATTGCATCGCCATGGTAATAGACGTTTTCCTAGACAGCTTGACATTAGACAGTATGACATTAGAACGGTTGTCAGTCAAAAAAGAGACGTCAGCAGAGGTACGTAGCAACTCCAAACAGAATGGAGCAAAATACTGCAACCATTTTTGGCCCTTTAATGCAAAATGGATGATTATGTGATTTGTGTTATCATTAGGTAGCAGATGATTTTTTACATAAAGTTTTAAACAATATTTCTTGCATGCCACAACCACTAAGGCGTTTTCCCAAGTCGTACTGTTGCCGTCAAAGAATAGAATGTAATTGTTATCAGCTGGCTCTATGTTCAACAAATTGGTCCGTTAAATACATTACAGAAGTGAATGTATCACCTGAAGACAGGAGACATTTTCACCAGCTTGATTACTGATTACGGCTTAATTAACAACGAGATTGTTAGGTGTGTGTGTGTGTGTGTGTGTGTGTGTGTGTGTGTGTGTGCGTGTGTGCAGCAACTTTAGTGGATGCTATTGCTGTAATTAGCAGATGTGACACTCTTGGTCACCTCAGTTTTTTGTTGGATAGCCTATTTTTCTGCATCAGAGGAGCCAGCCCCCTGGTTGGCACAGTGGCTGGCAGCTTCCCAGTCGTTGCAGAGGGTGGCAGCACTTACAACTTAGTCTTCTTAGTGCTGGGGAGACGTCACATACAGCCATTCTCTACTGTAGTCAAGTCATGTTTGGAAACCTGTCACTTCAAACGCAAAGGCCAACCTGCTAAAACGGTGCTACATGGCCACTATGCAGCATAAGGCCTGTCTTTGTAGTATAAATACCTGTGCAATGGTGATATGAAGAAGTCTACATGACATGTCATCTCTCGAGTACATGACCTTATCCCTGAGCATGCTGACAGCTTTGATGCCCAGTTTGACCCAATGACATATCTGTGTCTGTGAGACAGGTGCTGGGGAGGATCAGCATAAGGGATGAATGTGTAGCTGGGTCCAGCTGTAGCCAAGCGTGAAGCACAAGCAAAAGCCCCCTAAGAATAGCACTTCATTAGAATGTAAGGTGCAGCATGCTTTTCCAACAACTGGCCAATCCATAATTTGACATTGTGTTTGAGCAGGAAGTGGAGACGATAATGTTTCCTGTCCCTTGAGTCATATCCTGTTCGTGCTGCCTCTCCAATGAGATAAGACCGTAAACACTGTCAAGCTCCTCTGCCAATCAGCTCTGACTCAGGTTTCCTGTGTCTCAAGCCAGCTATTAATCACCCTGAACAAAAACACAGGCCACCAGGTGTGAGACATTCGATCTATCACAGCAGCCTCCTATTGTAATGCGTTGAAAATGGGGATACACATTTAATTATTGCATTATATTTTGGGCTATTAGCTAAGGATTTCCTCACGTACAAAGTATGTGAGAAACAAGCAACCAAGTCTCTATTTGTGTTAATGTCAAGTCTCTATGAGAAGTTGTGTAGTTTGAGGCAAACATCAAAGTCAAGTGAATGCACTCCACCAGCTCAATGACACAGTTACTCTGTATTATCTTGGGGCTGAAAGATAATGGATATCCTAAACAGTCATGACAGAACCCCTCTATTCTTTGTCATGCTTTAACTTGTGAATAATGTGCCAGTGCTTGGCCCGTCAGCTGCTGAAGAGCTAAATGGTGCCGCAAGCTTCAGTTTCATAATGCATAACGACTGTCAGATGAGTCTTAAAACTTTGCTGACTGCTCATTATTTCAATCCCAATTAAAAGAGAGCTGTGGCAGACATGCCTGTTGAAAGTGCATGCCTGTTGAAAGGAGGAAACTGAATCAAACCATTGTTATCTCTAGAATACACATGTGGTACATTGGCAAACACACAAATATTCCATGCATATTGCAAGAGCTGGGAAGAAAGATGGGAAAAGGGAGGAAGTGACTGTTCCCATCTACACACATTCCTAGATAAATCACAGGCATAAATCTTGGCACATGCAAACAAAGATACTGTGACAAAATCAATGGTCTGTAAGCCACCACTGCATCAAAACATAGATAATGAACTATTTCAAATGGAAAATAGTGCATTGTTCACTATTAACTATTTAAACAGACAGATATTGTACTGTGACAGATATTAGTCTATCGTGTGTGACAACCAATACTACAATATCCTGAATCTCCCCACGGGGATAAATAAAGGTTCAACCAATACTACAATGACAGAATTACTGCGATGACAGAAGTAAATTGACGAAAGATGAACCGTGTCAGATGTTGTTTTCCCCCCCATGCCATAGTCAGTTGGTTCTTTATCATGTGAGTAGTTTATGACTCTGGTGAAACTGCAACGGTTTGTTTCTCTGGTAACAAACATACAAACAGCAACAAAACTGCTACCACTAATGCTGTATGAATATTGAATTAAATTTATATGAATTATTATTTGGGCAAAATTTATTTATTGATTTACGATTTTATTTGTACAGGGACAGTTCGCATTAATGGACAGCACACATTAAAAACATGTCTGTAAATGCAATCAATCTTGTTAGCATAAAATGAGATTTGGCCATGAATTTAGAAGCCTATTTATATTTCAATTCACTTAACATTTGCAGCGGATGCAAATTTGTAGTGAATTTCACATGCATTTCTATTGTGATCACCAAGTATCAGGTATCACATTCAAAATTCATGTCCTCAGACTCTGCTCAAGGCAAAGAAACATATGAACATCTCACCAGTTAAGCCTATCCTTTGTATTTAGACCTCTAACAGACCTGTAGCCATATGTCACTTAAAACATGCTGCAGGGTAACTTGGCTGCCAAAATATACCCCAATTTAAAACAAGGTGACCAGAGAGAGAGAGAGAGAGGGGGGGGCATCCTGAAGATTTGCTTGCGGAGAGAAAATGTGTTTCAACAAAGAGGTCCAGGTTTCAGTGCTATGGGCTTTTCTTTATTAAAATGGCTCAACTCTCTATCTGTGCCAAGTATTGAAATTCCTTGTGAGATGAGTAACAATTTATCACTGGCACCCCCCTCTGCTTTTCCATAAAACCACAAACCTTAAAACAGCTGGGAGTGAATTTAAAAGTACACTAGGCAAGATTTTATGTAAAACTACACCCCAGCAGTCTAAATCATGAGGTGAGGCTACAATAGAGAAGAGTGTGCCATCGCCATAGATTCTCCCTATTCGCCCAAATCGTATTCTGGTGTCAGGAAGTCACATATTACAAAACAAACTGTCCTAAACATAGGACAGAGAAAACAGAGAAACCTTTGGTATCCTTTGGTATAAAGTGATCACAGAGCTGGTAAACATGACCATGCTGTGTATAGTTTACTGATATCATGTCACATGACTTCTGGGCAACACATTTTCAGTGACCTGCTTGAGTTGTTCAGAGCTGCCGATGTGTGAAGTTGCTAATGCATCTTTTTAACAATATTTAAAAAATAATCCATGGGATGTATTCTGTTTGATTTGTAGCTTTGTCTAGAACCTGTTTCTGGTTTAATAAATATATTTGTTAATCTACATTTTTTTAATGTTTATTGATTTTTTATATTTTACAATGTAATAATAATAATAATAATAATAATAATAATAATAATAATAATAATAAGTAAAAATTAAATAAATTATACATATATACATTTAAATAAACTCCTTATGCATGTACACTATCAATAGCCACATACTTATTTTTAAAGAAAAGGAGGGGGGGGCAAAAAATAGAATAAAACGGATAAATAAATATCAAGGAAGGTAATAGACACTTTTACAATACCTCATCTCAGTTTTTGCCCTATGTATTGATAGCAGCTGCTCACATAATCACTATTACAGAGGGTATAGTTAACATTTACATATTTTAAAAAAATTGTGATATTAATATTTCATCCCCGTTCATCATCATAGAACCGATCGCTCGGCAAAGCCTTGCTAGGATCTTGGAGCTTAGACTCACATGTTGGTGCCCAAGCCTATAAAATCAAGGGCTTATTTAATCACAATCCTGCCATATCAGTCTTCCCCAAGCCTTAGCGCTGTCTCAGGTGAAGAATGGCTGGTCCTGCTTAGGGTCATCCTGCAAGGCCTCTCATAAATTCCACCAGCGTTACCTGTCCTCTGGCGCTTGCTTGATAACGCTCATTATTGCTCAATGACCTGGAGGCAAAGCTTCACTTTTGGCCTCATCACCTTAAGGCCGTAAGTGGAGTAGCTCTCCTCCTTGCTTCTCACCTCTGCTTTTAAAAGCCATAAACCCATGCCTGAGAATTTAGCCAGGAGAGAGAAATCATGAGAGGTGATTATTTGATATTGTCAAGTGAATTACACCCTCCACCGTTCTCCCAATGTGCGGAAGGTTTTCTGAGGTCCAAATGGTCGGGTCCAAGATGTGTGCAGTTTATGAGGCTCCTCAATCACCAGGAAGACCCGGGGTTACAATGAAAGGCTGAAATCTCTTTTGGTGGTAATATGAAATAAAAAAAGAGGAGAGAAAGCACCCTCATGATCAAGCACCATTCCTTATCATAAACACTCCTCTTCAAAACACTGACGCCAGAATGTATACACGCTCTGACCGAGAAGAGAAACAATTTCAATGGCCAAGTGGAGCGAGAGGGCCCTAGGAGGGTGTTCACCTTATAGTGCTGATACTTGTTAAAACCCCGTGTGCTTCATTTCAAATGAGTTTAGAACAGCTTGCGGATGTGAACAGGGCAATGGAGCAACAACATAATACACTCTGGGATGTTCACCTCAGGCAAACGCTCTGTGATGCTAAGCACCTCTCAAAGCTGCCAAAGAAAGTCCATTGATTTCTTTTTTTTTTGTTTGTGGGTGTGTTTCCATTGTGGGATTTGAGATAGAAACAGAACTTACCCTCGCAGTGGATGCTCCCCAACAGCCAGTGGTTCACCAAGGCAATCAATTAACATGTTTTTTTCTTCTAGTGGCAACTAAAACAGGCCTCTAAAGACTATTTGAAAACTGGGGCAAACTAAGAAGTTAAATCTCAGAAAGCTACAAAGTCAAATTCCAGGCATGGGAAAGAAAAAACAAAATACTCCAAATCTCAGGATGTTAACAAATAATGGCAAAACATCTCATCATACATCATTTAGTGTATGTATTTTCTCCTCCATTACCACATATGGGCAATTAGTGACCTAATTTACTGTAACATGGGACTGGTGTCTCGAAGAACTAACAGTATTCAATCAACAATGTGTGTTGCAGTCAGTTCTATACAGAAAATTCCATCAAGTGTTTATTGTAGCTTTGTGCAAGTTACTGAAAATTAGTTAGAGTTACTAGCAGTGATGGGTAGAGTAAACAAAAACGGTACTCAAGTAAGAGTATTGTTACTTTATAATTATATTTACTCAAGTAAAAGTAAAAGTACTCATAAAAAGAATTACTTGCGTAAGAGTAAAAAAGTATCTCGTAAAAAAATACTCAAGTAGTGAGTAACTTCATTTGATGCAATTTATTACATCAATCAAGTGTCATATACAGACAGTAAATGACAATATACTGTACATGTAAAAAAAACTATCACTCACTGAAGAAGAGGATGCAGTCATTCAAAAAATACAACATATTGCACTAAATAAAAAATATCTGCCATATAATGTGTAACATAAATTAATGCAATTTTTGCCACAAGAAATAATTCACTATTCATTCAAAACATACATCTTTTGAACAGCAGGAGAGGATTGGTCCGTCTGTGTCTTTGTGTACGATTGTCCATTTGTGTATGTCTTGTCTGTGTGTGTCTACACAACATTGAGTGTGTCTTCGTGTGAGTTTTTGAGAAGTTTAATGTTCATCCTGTCTTGCAGATTCACTCAGTAAGCTGAGCTTCAAAAGTAATTGGCTCACCAGATTCTTGCACTCAAGTCGTGATCTTTTGGCAGTGAAGAGAACACCTGCATGACTAAAAAGTCTCTCACATGCTGCAGCTGCTGGGAGACTTGTGTTGATTCTGAGTGACACCTTCTTTATGTGAGGAAAGGAATGCAAAAGATCTACAGTATAGCTCCTGTGGTCGGACGAACAAGGTTCTTCTCAAGCTCTCCGACCTCTGAGTTTACGGTCTTCATGGATGCGAAGAAGTCATCCTCATCAGAGTGGCTATTGTTTAAGGGAGTATCGTCATCCAAGGTGATGGTGAGGTGACCTTTGATGTAGTCAAGCCCTGTGGATAAATACATATTTTAAGTATTTGTAGTGTTGACATCTTCTGTAAGTCACTGCTGACAATATAAGCCATCTAACCTATACATAGATTAGTAGTTTTAATGACAGCCAAATGATCCCCTCTTGGATTAATAAAGATACATTACCGGCTTTTAAGATGCTTTCTTCTGTGGTCCAGCATGTCCTGAACTTTGGCAGGAGAATAGCGGCAGCACTAAGCTCGGGGTCCTTCATCACATCCCCAAAACACTTCTGGATGCCACGTTATATGGCCGTAAGAAGTGGTCCACAGACTTTGCATACAACAGACAACAGACAGGATCAAGCGAAAGGTAAAGAAAAACATTTTATTTCTCTGTTTGGATTCTGTCAGACACTTTTAGCAACATTTGGAGCCTGTCAGTGGCAAAAAAAAAAACGCTTTTAGACACGTACACACTTGCCCTTCAGCGACAACATTGTAGCCACTAAGCGATAATCGCTGACAGCAGTACTCACTGATTACTGGACCAATTTCAAAAATTCTTGTTCCCACCAGTAAGGTATTTAATTTATTAATTATCCTTTAAAGCAGTTTAAGCCTTTAAGCCATGGTGTTAGTCAAATTCCTTAAAACTTAAAAGTTTTTTAGTGCCCACTGCCATTTTGTGCAAGATTCTTCACTAATTCGTTGGCTCTTTTTTGTCATGGTTACGGTTCATATCTATACAATATCCTGACATGGGACATGACTGATATATCCTCATCAGATATCATCAGATATGACATAAAATCACTTTGCTAATATTTTGAAATATCCAGACAGCAGAAATCACTTGTGTTTGGACTTAAGACATGGTTACGGTTCATATCTATACAATATCCTGACATAGCGACTAGTGAATCTTCTGCAGATATGACATCAGTTCATTTCTGAAGAGATATTTTCTGAATATGAGG
>CABFOS010126810.1:0-10370 GCA_900660315.1 Diretmoides pauciradiatus | reverse complement strand
GGGCCTCAGTGTAATGTAAATTCAGCAGTAACTCACACTGGGGAAATTCAAATTGGCCTGTGGGGTCGAACGCCTACTGCCACTTAAATACTTCTGATGATCGCAATAAGAAACAGAACCAAACCATAAACCAAAACATACTAAACATTCAGTAGATCATTATATCAATAACATTTAAAACAAAGAACATAAATGCAGCATACAGTAAAGACCAAATGAAATCACAGCATCGAGAGGAGCCAGTTGAGGTGGTTCGGGCATCTGGTTAGGATGCCTCCCGGACGCCTCCCTGGGGAGGTGTTTCGGGCATGTCCAACCGGGAGGAGACCTCGGGGTCGACCCAGGACACGCTGGAGGGACTACATCTCTCGGCTGGCCTGGGAACGCCTCGGGATTCCCCCGGAAGAGCTGGTGGAAGTGGCGGGGGAGAGGGCTTCCTGGGCTTCCCTGCTGAAGATGCTGCCCCCACGACCCGGACCCGGATAAGCGGAGGACAACGAGACGAGACGAGACGAGAGACAGAGAAGTAATCCAGCTCCACAACCAACAGACATGCAACTGCTGATACAACCATTCAGCACCAAACCAGCAGCAAGAGTGCGTTAGGCAAAATGGTATAATCCACCTGAGGGGTGTTGTACTCAGGGATATTACTGTATGTGTTACGAGTTTTGAATTACCTGCATTCCTGCATGACTGTTAAAATATGATCCGCTCTTCATGTACGTCATAACAATAGATAAACACAATGTGATTTAACAAATACCACACAAAACCTTGACATGTTTTTGTTGAACATATTGTTCAAACATTAGCAGACTAAGCTGTGAACGTCTATGATGATGACTTCTACGAAAGAGGGCTAATTGAAGTCAGGAGATCCAATGAGAGCAGAGTCTTCTCTCAGAGGACCTCCGGCTACAAAAACATTTCCAAAGACGTCGGCCTCCGTCAGGCTACAGTCAGAGAGACTGGATGCAAATGAGGAAAATACATTCCAGCAAAGAGCACGCTGCATAATGTTCAGGGACAAAGAACCGAAGGTCACAGCTTAGGATCTGCAGGCATCTCTTGAACTTTCTGACATCTGTGTCCTTGAGTCCCCAACAAGAAAAACACTAAACAAGAGTGGTGTTCATGAGAGCTGTGAATCTTCACTGGCCTCACGATTCATTTCCATAACGATTCACCTGTCAACGATTCGATTTGATTACGATTCACCTGTCAATGATTCTATTCGATTACGATTCACCTGTCAACGATTGGATTCGATTACGATTCACCTGTCAACGATTCAATTCAACTACGATTCACCTGTCAACGATTTGATTTGATTACGATTCACCTGTCAACGATTCGATTCGATTACGACATATTTTAGGTTATAGGTTAAATATTGACTAGAGCTTGATATCGACAGTGTGCACATGCGCACACCGTCCTATGCGACGGTGTGCGCATGTGCACGTGAACACGCTTTCAGGATATCAAGCTCTCGTCTAGTCAATATTTAGCCTATAAACATACAGGAAATGCCGTTTTTTCCACATAATTCTGCAACTCGCGGGTCCCGGACATATCGGTTGTGGCGGACGAGAAGTTTGGAGTATTTTGAAGGCTTTTTTGGGATACTTTTATTAGGTTTCGCATTTGGTCCCCTACCACAGCCGTTATATGGATTACCACTGAAAACTGTTTCCCCTGTGGAGCGACAGGAGTGTTTTGAGGACGGAAAAAGTACACCATACCTCTTATCGGCAAGAGGGTGAGTAGATGAAAGCTTATCTATCATTTTTCAGTGAGCTATTCCTTTAATTATACTAATGAGTTATAACTTATAATATAATTCATCTAAAACATTAACAAAATAACGAGAATTCACTGTGGTGGGAGTAGATTAACTATACAAGCATTTTGCATCACCGCAGACACCTATAACTGTCCTACTCCCACAAAGCAGCAAACACTTCACATTCCTACCACGCAGACCCTTAGACTGACAGTTTAGAAAGTCACATTTTCCTTTCAAATACTCCCTTTACACTGTCCCGACCATCAGCATTAATGGCCAAGCTGCTGGCTGTGAGGATCAATATTAATTGTAGTGCAAGCCGGGCCTTATATTATAGGTCAAGTCTCCTCTCCATAAATCACCAGCTGAAAGGTGACTGTCCGGGTCTCCACAGGTTCTCCCGTCCTCCCCTCTGTGTTTTAACGCGCTGACCTCCCGGTCCAAGTATGTTCTATTTACTGCCTGTGATCTGGTGAATATTGACCTCTGCAGAATTTGGGGCACATTGGAGTTTGATAAAAAGTTGATGCGATGAGGCGTAGCAGCGTGTTCTCACAACAAAGGCAACACATATCTTAGGAAAAGACATGCATCCTTGTACCCAATGCATGTCCAGCTGCATAGACTATTAATAGCTATCATATAACTATATTTATCTTAAACTACTTTGGTTGAAACAGTTTAGTTTAAGGTAATGGTTAAATAAGAACAACTTTCACTGAAAATCGTGCTATTTCTATGTCAAACTACTGCTCAAGTGAGCTCCACCTCCACGGACACTTACTTGGTTGTGTTATTTCTATTCCAAATACGTTTTACAGCATGGGGCTTTATTTCCTTAGCACATTAGGTTATTACTGTAGATTGCTGTGGATGCCGACATCATATGTATTGGGGTCTTCGCTCGGCTGATTGGTTCAAGAGCCGAAAGTGAGCTGACTCTCCCTGTTCACCTTCTGAAAAAATGATCATTTTCCATATTCCTTTTGGTTTCAATTGGACATATTCATTGTGGCCTATAACTTCTGATTACATTCCTGTGTTGGCTTTTGCAGTTGCGTTTTTTTCTACACACAGCTAATTATGAGAATTAAGTGAAAAAGCAATTCCCTAACTAAAAGAAATAATGACTTATGAATGGTAAGCTATCCAACTCTATGTGACAGCACAGTGTTGCTGTTGCATGCTGGAGAACGTTTGCTTTGGTCCATCAAACCTTGTCATGTTAAGTGCAACGGTACATCTACCATAGATAAACACTGTTGGCTTAATGGCTGATGCCCAAGTCAGCTAGAACATGTGGAAATTGTTAATCAGTGGGTGAAAAATTAGTTTCACTTCACCGGAGATCTGTGAAGCAGAATCAGGGTTCTCCCGAAAACCCACTGACAGCCAAAGGAGAAACCAAATGTGGACTACACATGCGCTAAAGGCAAATTTGAAGCAATTAGCCTATGGTTTCCCAAATTCTTTCCAGTTATTGTAGGAGACTAATTAACCCCCAAAGGACTTTTTTGACCAAACTAATACAGTGAAAGCAGGTTTTAGCTATTGCTGAACTATAGGGGTTCACTCACTTATTCCATTATTCCATTATTCCCTTATTATTTCCAAGGGGAAAATGTACATAATCAAATGTTCAACATTCTTATAGTTTACTTGTATTAGTTTGATTTAAAATAAGACAAAGAAACTACAGTTTTTCAGTTTGGTTCACATACTCTCTTTTTTTTACTGCTACAGTCAGTCAGTCAGTCAGTCAGACACAAACAAACACATACACCTAAATCTGGAAAATAAGTGGTAGAATTTTGTCCCAGGATAGCCTCTTTTCTCCCCATGGAGGAGTGGACCGATGACCTTTCTAGACCCCTCTGAGGGTGTTCTCACCTCCCACCCGGTCATCTGCTGCTGAGCTAATGGTGGGCTTGTGGGACCAGGCACACTCAGACTCACCTCAGAGGGCCTGACTGCCTCAGGTCCCCACAGCCATTTGGAAAACACAAGGCGATGCAGTCCACAACATGCAGGGTTCAGTTTATCTCACTGACCAGGGGTTCTAGCCAGTGCACTTTGGCTGGAATAAAACAGGGACCGACTTGTGGAGCCACATATAAAACTCTCGGTCGGACTGTTGATCGATACTGGGATTTAATTGCTGAACTAGCTCTGCTACACATACGGTTTAGGCAACAATATTTCATTAAAACACATCCTGGACTGTGATGACTTTTGTAACTGATGAGCACTAAAAAAATAAGTGTATTGATTGATGACCTTGTGAACTCGGTTGGAGAAAAATCAGCACTCCCCAGATATAATGTAGGACCTCAGAGTATTATGAGCCAAGTTGTACTGTAGTCTCCCTAAATGAAGCCAAAGTCAAATCTGTAGTTAAATTAGCATCGGCCACACAGCCTATTTTCCTCTTACTGCTAATTCAATTGCTATTATACTTTATACTTGATTATCTTTCAGTTTCCGCACACAAGATAGTGACGGTTTAGCATTCTCCTTGTTGAAAAGAATCTCTTCAAGAAAAAAAGCCAACCTCAAGGCCTTACCTGATCCAGAGTGGTCTGGGACACAGAGTAGTCCTCCACGCCCAGCCTCTGCTGAGAGCTGGTGAGCTGGCTGAAGATGCTGGCCAAAGCCCCCTCTGTGTATGGGAGCTGATATTGCAGGGTGTTATGGTGCTTCTCCTTCAGGATGCTGCCTGCGAAGGACTGCTGGACAAAGTCCTCGACCAGTTCCAAGTTGGGAGAGGATCCCCCAACCCTCACAATCACTGTGTAGCCATCACCAAATCTGGAAACACACACACACACGGTTAACGCAAACAGACAGACACACAGAGGCACAGACACGTTAAAGCATTGACAAACAGCAGTCATGGCACAAACACACATAGACAGACATCAATTACAGGAATACAAACACACACCTCATTCAAGATGTAAGCTCACAGGCAGAGTACACATATGAACACAAAACAAATTTGTAGAAAAGACAAGTTGCATGAGGTTATGCTGTTGCCATGAGTGATACAACAATCAATCTAAGAAACATTTAGACACGTCTGCCACTTTTGCTCCCGCAGAGTAAATTGTTACCATTTCCCCCTTGCTCATCTTTATCATCTTCCTCCTTTCATGCCAAAGGCAAAGTGCTAAATAATGCACTTCTATTTTCTCCTCTCTGGTTTGTGGTCTGGCATAGTGTCAGTGTGAGTGTGGATAACAAGGCGGTGTAGTGAAGGGAAAAGAGAAGGGGAAGCAAAAGAGGGAAAGGGAAAAGGGAGGAGGATGCATAATTGGTCTTAATTTCCCTAGCCACTCCACGGCTCCTGGACGCGGCGGGCCGGAGGCGCAGGTGAGTCACAATCCGACGAGAGCAGCGTGATTCCACCAGCATAAAAAACTTGCTAGCAACTGTCCGAAGGAAATCTCCGCCCCCAGGTTCCCTGCAAATACAGTGTATCTCATTTGCACCTGTTCATGAGTGTTGGCATCACATACTAACTTTGACTCAAGGTGCTTCCAGCCAGAATGCAGCGCTTGCTATTAGTAGTGCATTATGATTTCGCATATAATTCCATGTGAAGATTGCTAAGAAAAGTAGACTTAGTATCATAATCATCATCACATTTAACGACGTGGGCCTGAAAACTGCACAAAGAAATGCACAAAACAAAAATCATCCTGTAGACATCAGCAATTTAATTACTCGTGGTAGATGATGAGCCGTTCTTATCCCGTACAGTGCTTGTTTCCTGGCTTTGAAACTCTAATTGAACAGCAAAACAGTCGTAAAATAACTGGGGATAGGGATAACTGTACAACATGAACCATATCGTGTACATAAAGCACTATTGTCAGTGCTGAATGGGCTATAGCCAAGCTCTCAAGCTAATTAGCATTCATGCATCTTCCTGGTTGTATGCTACGTCTAGTGAGCACCAAATACGACTCAGTGCCTTGTTATTTTGTCGTTAGCACTCTTATGACCCATTGTTTTCTGCCTAATTAATTCCCTAATGTTAGATTTACTCATGGAAATGTCCATCGTGGGCTAGCACTGAGCTGCATGCAAAGAGAGTCGGAGGCTCCCATCGTGGCAATTAGAGATATGGTGAATAAATTGCAGACCTCCGCTATCCCATAGGGAGTGTGTGAGAAAGTGAAGCTATGTGATGGTGCTGAGAAGCAGAATGAATGGGCCCCTATGTGCAGCGGAGTCTCTTTAGTCACAAGACGACTGCTTGAAGTTGAAGGCCCCCAGCGCTACAATAAAGTCAAAATTCAGTTACTGTGCATAACTTGTGTAAGAGTGCGCTTTGTCACCAACACATATAGTGTAGTGTTATTTGGAGATGCCTATTAAGTGCTCATTTCCATGCCTCAATAGTGCAGAGAACACTTCTTATATTAGTTACAGCCTCATTATTTTTGATGCCTTTTATGAAATGCAGCAGACAAACCCGGCTGTAAGCAGACACCACTTCTGTTACATCGCAACCGTCCCCAGACATCAAGCTCAATTCATCGTCTAATCAAGAGTATGATGATAATCCCCTCGCGTTCGCTGTAGCTGCCGGCTCAGGCATCGCGCTTTACCCAAGGCCCGCCGAGCTCCGCCAAGACACAAAAACATTTTACACAAATTCAATAACGCCAGGAAGGACTGTGGCGAAAGGGTTTGGGGCATACACGGGTAATCAAATGCTGCTTGTCAGCCACAATAAATGGCTTATCAATTAGCTTTTTGCACATTCTCTCTCCCCGTCTATCTTTCATTTCTTTTTTTCTTCTCTTTCTGCCACAACACAGTGGCTGCAGGCAGCACAGTGGGAGGCATATCTTTCTTTCATATTCATAATTTCTATTCTGCCTCTTTGTGTCGACCAAAGAAGCGCTTTCATCTTTGGTACACTGTCTGTCTCAAACTACTCAAACAAAACTCTGGCTCTGAAAGTTGGAGAAATGCTTATACAGTACTGATGCTTGTAACAATTCATTCACTTTTCACTTTTGACAGCAAGTGAAATGTAATGACTATTCTAAGTATGTTTAATGAAATCTATCTATCTATCTATCTATCTATCTATCTATCTATCTATCTATCTATCTATCTATCTATCTATCTATCTATCTATCTATCTATCTATCTATCTATGTAGTAAATGACCTACTCAAGGTCAGTTACTAAGTAGAAGTGAAATGACTGGTGTAAAATGTACTTAAGTAAAAGTAAAAAGCAGCAATTTAAATTGTACTCATTAAAAGTTAGTGAGTTACTTTCAAACAAATAGACAGGTTACATATCTTTTCCATGCAATGCAAAAAGCACAGAGATCAAACTAAACTACTTTACAAAATAATGTCCAGTAATTAAGCAAAGCTTGAATCAACACCATTGATTGTGTTTTGACAGGTGACTGATAAACTAAAACACGATCCTTGTATCTTGAGGTTGTACAGTATACAGCCATGGACCAGATTCAGCCATGATTGCATTATGTCATAATCTCAAGTAACTCTTACACATTTTACAGTACATTAGAGATAGGACACATCAATGCAGCATGGCCTATCTTCCTTGTCCTTAAGGGGTACAGGCACCACTATGTCTTCTCTGCAGCTCTCTCCTCTTCATTTTCATTATTCTGCCTCAATCCTCTCCTCTACCGTGGTCCGCTGGAGAGCCCTTCTTCCATGTAATTTAAAACAAACAATAGCCAGACATAGATAAGAGGGCATGACAGGCAGAAAATAATTCTGCTGCCTTCTTCTATCTGTGTGTGTGTTTAGAAAGGTCACCCCTCGCCACTGCCAAACCCTGGATTTGTGTCCGGAGGAGGGAGGTCACACCGAGGCGCGGGCGGTCTGATGCTTTGATCAGGCAGGAAGTCATCCAAAATACTTCCTCAGGTTGCGGGAGCGGTCACCAACCGTGCTCTGGCTGGAGACATCACAGGCAACGGGGGGACAGAATGGGAGGGATGGATAGGTACTGTAGATGGATAGATGCAGTGTTGCATGTTTTATCCAATGTGCAGTGTGTATGCAAACAGAAATAGACAGTTGAGCAATGTAGGGAGGTGCTCGAAATGCCACTGAATTATAAATTTACTCTATGACATTGTTCATATATATGTTTACAGTATATATAGGACAACAAGTGAAAACTGGCTTAGTGTTTGTTAGATACTTGTGAAATATCAGCATCTCAGCAAATTATGTAACAATTGTTTTTTATGACTAAGCAATTTATAGAGAGGCAAAGAGGCAAAGCCCCCCCCCCATGGGACCTGTGGAAGCTGAAGCGCTTTATTTTGCCATAAACGGTTTTTCATCGTCCTCGTTTAAAGGGTAACTTCAGGATTTTTCAACCTGGACCCTATTTTCCCATAATTGTGTGTCTAAGTGACTAATGGGGACAACAATGTTTGAAATTGGTCCAGTATTGCCGTGACACTGCATGTAATGCAACCCTATGGGGTCATTTTGCCCTGTCAATGTATGTCCTCTAAAGCTGCTTGTTTTTGCCGCTGACACGCTCAGATTGGCCTATTAATACCAAGTAAAAGGCATCAATTTAAATTGCACTCATTAAAAGTTACTGAGTTACCTTCAAACAAATAGACAGGTGACATACATTATCTTTTCCATGTAATGTAAAAAGCACAGAGATCAAACTAAAACAATGTCCAGTAATTAAGTAACCCTTGAATCATTTATTGTGTTATAGGATCATAGTAACAGCTGTGATAATAAAAATAAATTGGGTATCTCCATTATTCAGTAACCACAAGTAATCCACTGGTTATGGAACTACAGTAGCATGACAACAACCAGTCAGACTCAAGCCAATAATACTGTAGATGGATAGAAAGCACTAAAAATTGAGAGTCTACTGTTATGAATTTATCATTTCCCCTCCACATGCTCATGCAGGTTGGATGCAGATTCAATTTATCATTGGCGAACTTGACGATTAAAATGAACTGTGAATAAAGCAGATTAATTTCATGTATTGAGTGATAATTTTGAGATTTCCACAAAAAAACTCCTATCTTGTGCAGAGAAACAGGTAACGTAAAACAGATATGTACCGTACACCATCTGTCTTATCAGTGTCGTAGCATTATTAATTACAGCTATGTCGCTGAAGCATTGTAAACTGTAAACTGTAAAGAGCATTATTTCCCCATCCATCTCAGCCAATGACACACACATTTGAGCCGTGAACTATTTAGTTAACAGCACACCTGCAGAGATGATGCTGAGTGAGCGGGAAGCAATTTATTGGACAACTTCAAGGGATTGATTCAAACTTTTAGACACCGCTCTTGTAAAAGTCTCCGGCACCCAGACCACATTACCTTAATGCATTAAAGGCACTTCACCCTGCACTTTTATATCTCATTGTACTTTAAGCAAGGAGAAATCAAGATTGAGGCTATAGTGTGTGCTAACTGCAGGTACTCTATGAGCAGGGATATGAATGATATCAATCAGTGCAAAATCCTGCATCGGTTAGTGTGCGTCCTTCCTAACTGACAAGATTATAGGGGGAGCTTTGAAGCTGTTTTTATTGGTTCCTCCACTTCATTTCTTAGCACCTGGGAGCTTTCATGCCAGTACACTGCTATACTAAAGGACTATTTACAGCCACTTGTTCATTTATTTCCCCCCTTCCTCACCAGACGTTCATACATCCTCAGCAGGGTGATTGATTTGAAGTGCCCGATATTGGGACAGGTAAGGAGGTGGTTTTTAACAGCCAAAACAGTCGTGTAGGAAGATAAAACGGCCACCCTCCTGTCCTGCCTCGTCGCTGCAAACCACATTAACAGTCTCTTCTGTCTCTCTGGCACGCTCACGGCCTCTCTGTGTGGTTTGAATGGGCTATTTTGGCTCATTAGGGGCTTGATTGATACACAGAGGCGGGGCTGTTAAAGCAACAAAAGGGCAGCCCAGTAATAAACACAGGGTCAGCACTGAACTAAGGGGGGGCCTTGCCACCTGAGAGGAGCAGGCGGGGGAATAAATAAGGGCGACGTCGTGAGAGGTTTTTGGAGAGGAAAGGAAGGGGGGATGCTGAGTGGTGACGAGCGAGAGGCGGGGGAGGGGGAGCGCGTGTCACATCTGAGCGATAGGGGGTCAAAATGTGAGAGCTGCCCCCGTGGCGAGACGCTGCACTCCTTTCTGGGGCTTGTGATGAAAACGAGATGGAGGGGAAAGAAACCGGACTCCCTGTGTTGCGGGGGTCAGCCGCTGACGCCGCGTGACGGTGGCGTACACCTTCTGCCTCTACCGCCGTGCCTCCGCCCACTTCTCCACCCCCACCGCCTGGCGGAGTTCTTCCTGTATCCAAATTGGCAACAGCATGGGCGTTTGTGAGACGCTGCGTTGTCTCCCTTCACGCATTATGAACTCAAATGTGTAAACAAGTGCTAAAAAAAAACCTCACTGGATTGATGAATCTCTCCATTGTTCATACATAGTGACTTAAATGATGGTGTATCAAACGCTAAAGTTACAGTAGAGGTACGGGGGGAGATCGGAAGAGCACA
>CABFOS010126804.1:0-10283 GCA_900660315.1 Diretmoides pauciradiatus | reverse complement strand
GCCAATCCCGCTGTCTAAGCGGTCCCGGTCGCTGCTCCGCCCCCCACTGTCGGCCTGGGGAGGGTGTAGACTAGCACATGTCTCCTCCGACACATGTGAAGTCACCAACCGCTTCTTGTACACCAGCCGGTGAGGAATTTCACCGGGAAGGCATAGCGCGTGCGGAGGAACACGTTATCCTCCCCAGCTCCGCTCCCCATGACAGGCGCCCCAACCGACCAGTAGGATGTGGTCCTGGTCTAGTGCAGCGACCAGGACAAATCCCCGTGTCCGGCTTCCCACCCGCAGGTGCTGCCAATTGCGCCTGTAGGGACGCCCAGCCAAGCCGGTAGCAACCCCAAGGATTGAACCTTTGGGGACGCGCAGTTTTCTGCTTCTGTGTGGTCCTGCAGGTGCACGTTACGGTCTGGCTCTGTGTGCTTGGCGACCGCGCGCCTGTGGTGTGACCACCGGTGTGAGCAACGACATTTACTTTCTCGCAGATGATCTACCATATTGTGTCTTTTTTGTCATATTCAGATTGTTTTTCTGGAGCTCATCCAAATGATTATTTGTCTCTTCCACTAACACTAAAACCTCTAATTATATAGGCGCAAATTTCATTTTGCGTGTCCTGTTTCCCGTCCAAACTCTCTATGGCACAAAACACCACACGCAAAACCCTCATTTAAATACTGCTGTCTCCACCACGTTTGCACACGCAAACAATCAAGGAGCAATCTTAGTAAATTGCCCGCAAAACGTCGATCAACCATATGCGTAATACACACGCAAATTAGTACCCGCTAATTAGTACCCGCTAATTTGCTTGATAAATCTGGGGGAAAGAGTTTTCTTTAATGGAAGCTGTGAATGCTTGACATGAAGAGTGTGGAATTCCACAAGGATATTCGCTCGGCCCTTTACTTTTTTCTATTTTTACAAACGATCTTCCACTTGCTTTAGAAAAAGTATGTGTGTCCATGTATGCAGATGATACAACAATATACATGTATGCACCCACAGCTAAAGGCAGGGCAGGTAAGTTTGGAGAAACCAGCAAGAGCAAGCCCTCCCTCCAAAGCCCCTCCCCCGAAACACTAACGTGCACTACTACTAGGTAGGTAGGTAGGTAGACAGGCAGGTAATCCGTCCAATCGTTTCATGGTAGGTAGACAGGCAGGTAGTCCGTCCAATCATTTCATGGTAGGTAGACAGGCAGGTAGTTATTACAGTCCTGCGCCAGCTAGAGACACTGGATTTATTTATTTTTATTATTAGAGCACTTGATTTATTGATTGCTATCGGGATGTGCAGAGAAATTCAACAATTATTTTGTACTTCTAAACAACATTTCCTACCCTACCTTAAATGAATAATCACTGCAACCCTCAACAAAGAGTTGCAGCCAGTACTAGAATGGGTTTCTAGCAATAAACTAGTCTTAAACATATCAAAGACTAAGAGCATTGTATTTGGTACAAATCACTCCTTGAGATCTAGACCTCAGCTGAATTTGATGCTGAACATTGAGCAGGTAGAGGAAACAAAGCTTTGTAGTGTTATTTTAGATTGTAAACTGTCGTGTTCAAGGCATATAGATTATCTTGTTGTAAAGATGGGGAGGAATATATCTGTTATCAAGAGGTGCTCTGCTTTTCTAACATCACACTTGACCAAACAGATCCTGCAGACACTAATCTTATCACATCCAGACTATTGCCCAATGATATGGTGCTCCAAAGAAAGATGTAGGAAAACTGCAGCTGGCTCGGAACAAAGCAGCTCGTCTTGCCCTTCGATGCACATTGAGGTCAAACGTAAACAACATGCACGTCAATCTCTCCTGGTTGAAAGGTGAGGAGAGGCTGACAGCATCACTCCTTGTTTTTGTTAGAAAATATTAATGTATTGTTTGTATAGTCAACTCAGACTCAGCTGTAACACACATACCTACTCCACCAGACATGCTACCAGAGGTCTCTATACAGTTCCTATCGCACAGTATTGTATCGAGCCATGGTTGCATGGAACTCATTTCCAGCTCACATTGTTAAAGCACACAACAAAGCAAGCTTTAAAAAACAAATGGCCCTACGCCTGAAGCCACATTGTGTAACCTTTTTATGTATGGGAATATCAATATGTATATGAATATGTTGTAAGATTTCACTTTGTATGTATATTAAGTTCTTATGAATTTACGTTAATATACTGTATATATGTGTATACAGTATGAATAAGAATATGTATACTGTAGTAATATGTTTGCAAGAAAGAATATTATTGGTATACTTTTCTGTTTTAATTTCATGTGGTTGTTTTGTCTGTGTCTTATTTGTTGTCATGTTTCTATGTTTTGTGTGGGCCCCAGGAAGAGCAGCCGATGTCTTGCATCAGCTAATGGGGATCCTAATAAAATCATAAAATCATAATCCTAGATGTGCTGTAACATTCATGTTGCCCTTCTGAACCGGGCGGCTGTATCTTTAAAATGTCTTCAAGGTTCACTGAGCATGATGGAACGTTCTGGTACAGTCAAGTGCACCCAGCGTGAGTGATCAGGCCTTTTCTTCTTACTGAATCATGCAATGTTCAACGTCCCTCAGACTGCTGATGCTGGTGAGGAGGAGAGGTAAAATTTGGAGTCGAAGTAAAAGGTGACGAGGGCAGTTATTTGACGCTAATCCAATCTGAAATGGTCTGTAATGCCTTGTCGCTAAATTGGAAAAAATTGACCTTCCATAGAGCGGTGACAGAAGCCTGCTCTTTGAGACATTTCAGAGGCTAAGTGGAGTCTTCTGAGCAAGCTGCAGCGGAGCCTGGAGGCCAAGCAAATATTTCATGAGTAATTTAATATCTGGAACATGAGAGTGCGCGCACCACTCAGGATGCTGGCCCAGAAATAGACAGTGATCTGGATAGGAGTAGGAGGGGGAAGGAAGATGGGTGAACAAATGACTAGTTAGTGCTGTGCAACAACTCTCCTCCAAGCATGCTGGAGGGATAAAGCACAACCACCCCTTTGCAAGGCTCCTTCCCTTCATCAGTATCCGACTATATCAGAATCTGATCTGATTCTGATTCTATACTGTAACACTTGGGCTCAATCTTGGGCTCCATCTGTCCATCTCTGGTGTTCTATGAATTTAAGTAGTGTGACGAATCTGCTGACTGAGGGCACACTCATACGACCCACTACCTTTTATATGGCGTTTGAGGTCTCTTATACTTAAAGCTGCACTAGGCAAGATTTTTATTTATAATTCACCAGTCTTATCATCTTAAATCACAAAGGGGGGCTGCAATAGAGAAGAGTGTTCCATCACCATAATTGACATCCTGTAGATTCACCCTATTTGTTGGTTCGTTCGTTCGTTCGTTCGTTGTCCTCCGCTTATCCGGGTCCGGGTCGCGGGGGCAGCATCTTCAGCAGGGAAGCCCAGGAAGCCCTCTCCCCCGCCACTTCCACCAGCTCTTCCGGGGGAATCCCGAGGCATTCCCAGGCCAGCCGAGAGATGTAGTCCCTCCAGCGTGTCCTGGGTCGACCCCGAGGTCTCCTCCCGGTTGGACATGCCCAAAATGGTAAATGGACTGTATTTATATAGCGCTTTTCTAGTCTTCTAGAGACCACTCAAAGCGCTTTTACAATTCATACACTTCACACTTTACCCATTCACTCTCACATTCACACACCGACGGCGGTGGCAACCATGCAAGGCACCAACCTGCTCGTCAGGAGCAGTGAGGGGTTCAGTGTCTTGCTCAAGGACACTTCGACACGCTACCCGTGTAATACCTCCCCAGGGAGGCGTCCGTGAGGCATCCTAACCAGATGCCCAAACCACCTCAACTGGCTCCTCTCGATGGGCCTATTTGCCCAGATTAAATTACAAATTAAATAACAAATCAAAGCTAAAGAGCAAAAAATACAAACTCTTCCAAACAGTTGGACTGGTTGGGTTGGTAAATATAGGCCTGCTGACATAACGTTACATGATTTCTGGGTATTGGCTAAGGCTCATACCATGTAACCAGCCTGGCACATTTGTCACATGCCATCCATCACTTTCTCTCCCAATATTTCCTGTCTTTCTTGGAACTATCAAATAAATGAAAAAAATCCCCTAAAAAGTAGTTTTCGAAACTCTCACTGCCATTTGGTGATGCCAGCGTACAAAGTTCCCATTGTGCAGCTTTGAATTTGTAAAGACTGATGCAGACTGGTTGCCCCATCGCTCCGAGGCCCCTGCGGTTGTTTGACCCGGTCACGACTCTTTTCTGTCCTGGCCCCACAGTGGTGGAATGAACTCCCCACAGCAGAGTGGCTGCCCATCTTTCACTTATGATTTCTGGTGACTACCTATGTTGAATGCACTTTTTGTAAGTCACTTTGGATAAAAGCATCTGCTAAATGGCTGAAATGTAATGCAATGATGCAAATTATAAGAATAATTTTGTTTTGCTGAAAGAAGAGTGAAAAGAGTGAATGACCTCAAACTGGCTCAGAGGTTGTAGTTATTGTTAAAGGTGAATAAGGCGTCACCAGGTGAAATTTGGTCATTTACCTGACAGATTACCAGTACGCATAACATAGATGGTAAATAGCATACTGTACATAACTTGAAGCCAGTATCGGTGGATCTGGTGGGGTTACTGTAGGTGTGGTACTCTGGAGACTTTACCGGTGACTTCAGCCAGTTTGCAAGTTCAAGGGAGTCAAACTCTGCTGATTACAGTCAAGGGGGTCAAGACCTGGAGCATCATCTGTTACTGCTGGTACAGGGTGCACTCATATATTATTGATGGCAGGGAGCCTCTGGGATGCAGCAAGGGAACATACCAATGTCTTGTTGGGAATGTTGTAAACAGGCTGGGTATGCAGCCGTGTGTAACACAATATGATATGATTTTATGCCCTCAAACTGCACTTAACCTACTAGCATAAAGTAACATTTACATTTTGTCCATTGGTGATTACTACATATCTTAGTTCTCTGCAAACAAATGAGAAAATGGCTTGTAAGTGAGAACCTAACACTAACACTTTAGCACGTTGGTGACTAGCATTATTCTAAAAGCTCTAAGGCTGGATGGTTTGTTCATTTTGATAGAACAGTCCAAACCTGGCAGGCTTGTTTAGGGAATTGGTAAAACAGACATAAATTTCAACAAAAATAATGTCCTTTCAATGGCAGAAGACCTCTCTTCCCATGAGACTTCAAGCATAATTTATTTTGTTTACACACAAAGTGAGCAATTAGCAAGACAGCTTAAGCTTTTACGCTGATGATTCAGAATAAAAACCAGTAGCCTATGATTACTTAACATACTGTATGCGTAATCGTTGGCATGCACACTGGAAAGAGGCATCTACTGGAGACACAGATGATTTTGGGGCCAATCCTCTTCTCAGATATTGGGTAAGGGGACCCACTCCCAAAAAGTTGGTGTAGCCCTTTAAGGTTGGTCTGTTACAACTGTTTATGTAGTAACTTTCCATTAATACAATAAACAGCAGTACTGTAAATGATGTAATAATACATACAATAATACATTTCTGATTAATGTAATAAAGGTTACACTTCAACTAATGGAAATACTCTTTCTACTGTTTATAATTATTACAATATTGGGTTGTATTGCATTAACAGGAAGGTTGACAGTTTTAAAAGTTATTCACCAGGTATTCCATACATATCCATCACTTTATAGATGTAACACCAGAGTTAATAACACATTTTGACAGCTGTGTATTGGATTCTGACTATTATTACATTTTTAGTCAAGTTATATGTTTGAAAAGAGAACATTTCATCTCTCTCAGTAATGTAATAAAACACGTTACATCACATTAATGGTCAGTAATGGAAAATGGGAAATGCAATGGGAAGGTAATGGGAAATGTATTGTGTTAACAGGAGTATTACACCATTAGCTTCATAATGTTATATCAGTGGTTTATTTCATTAATAGTTGTACTTACTCACTGATAAGCTGTTGCTTGTTAACAGTAGGCTACATAGGTTGACTTGAACAAGCCCCAGGTTACGTTGTGATTTCCGAGCTCTTTTCTACTGAACCAGTGACTCTCAAGGAACAATGTGTTTTTATCCCTCAGAAGGACGCTGTGAAGCTGCTGGTGTTAAAATCGATGGCTGTCAGTTCGCTGTCACTCCTGATACCACAAGGGACGTTGACAACTGAGGTTGGTGTGAAGATCTACAGGAATGGAGACACATCTCTTGTGAGCATTGCTCAGGGGATGAAAGAGGTGAAGTGAGTGTGAGAGAATTCTTTATGCGCTTACCTGTCGATCCAGCTCTCAGTATTTCTTGATGTGACTTCTTGGACATCGTACTGTAGGCTTATCTTGGATACTGCGATGATGGGAAAAAAAACTGGTTGTCCGTGTTTCCATGTGGTTGAAATTAGATATTGCTCTTTTAACGTTGCTTTTAAAATGACTTATTTGTTCTCTACAATCCAGTTAAATGGTGTTAGAACTGAATAACAGGATAAATGTTTGGTTAATGGAGATGGTTGAGATAATGCATTATATTATATTAATCCAATATTTGTACTATGTACTGTTTAAGACTTTCAGTGGCCCTTTTTCATGCTGCTAAGAAATTCACAGAATCGCCAGCTACAGAGAAGACTGCCACTGTAAAATCTAGGCCATATAGCCATACAAAGAAAATCATAAAAATATCTTGTAATTTGCATTTATAATTAATTCAAATGTTTGAAATAATCCTTTATGCTCCCTAAACTTCCATAATTCAGTTTTGCTTCGCCCCCACAGACAAAATAGACTTTTCCCCTAAATACTATAGCTGGATCAGCATTGTTGTGCACAACTAATGTTGAAATTAACATACTTATTTATTTAATTTTACTGCAGATTGTGTGTGTGAGTAGGTGGGTGGTTGTGGGATGGGTTGGGGGTATGGGGGTGCTGCTGCTAGGGTGCAGACTAACACTGGCTTTCCCAGCACATAAGCCCTCACCATAAGCCGTGGCTGGCTGGATCAGGGGTGTCACACAGGGGTCAGGAAGAGTTTGGCACTCTGAACTTATTAGACATTAGTCGTGGCAGAGAAGCGTCAATCCTTCCCACCACCCCCCCTAGGCACTCTGCCTGGAAAATCTGTGTCAAACTACATGGACCCAATACATCTACTCTGCAGTCCAAAATTAATAGAGACATCGGTTGACCGCCTCTGTCAGTAAAGGGTAATCAATGGGCCAACCAGAGTTATTAAGCTGTGTAAATGACAACTGACAGAATCTAATAGGTGAGAAACAGCAGGAAGGACTTTGAATGGGACCCCCACACAGATATACATTGACCCCTTTGTGATGTTCTATCTGGCCTAGAAGCTGCATTGAGTCTCATAAGCTTTTGAAATTCCTCCGCAGTGTGAACTGGTGAAGTAATTATACACTGCACTACACACTAATTTATGTTGATGGGCTGAATATAATAAATCATAGATTACATTTTCCATCAAGTGTCAGCATTCACCTTTTTGCGATTAGTAATGTTTACAGTGCGAATTCTCACACTTTCATCCTGACCTTTAAGCAATCATCACGTCAATGTCAATCATCACGGTCCAGTTCTTTCCCATGTTTCCGATCTTTAAATTGACTTTGACGCTGAGGGAAGTGTGGTTTTGTGCTACAGTACTGTACTTCCTCTCATGTAATGCATGAAAAACAAATGATGAAAAATGAAACAATATGAATGCCCAAACAAGCCTGAAGCATGAAGGAGCAACGGCAACAGATGGAATTTCCCCCATTGCAGTGACATCCCGTGAAACGCACATCAACTCTGCAATTAGTGAGCTGTACACGTATACCACACACACACACACACACACACACATTCATGCAAACACACACATATACACACAGCCACTGTTTATGGCTTATAAATGAGATTGAGGGCCATTTGCTGACCTACATAGACCACAATGTTTGAGTAGCTCTTAGCGGGTACACTGTGTACAGATGCCCTTTTCTATGCATTGGAGTGAAAATAGGTCAGAGGTCAGGAGTAAACCACTGAAAAGGTTTCACACAATCACCATAGGGCCCCTTGGAGAAGAACAATAAGGCTGAGATATGTAATTGGATTGTAGAGTATTTTAGCACTGGGCATTATCATGGAGAGCATTTGGCCACACATTAGACACCACAGGCGCAATGCTAATGACCAAAACCATATAGGGAGGTGAGAGAGCAGTAAAGCAGATAGAGTGTCTCAGTAGAAATGTTCATTAGCAAGCAATTTGAAGGCTCAACATTGTCTGGATTCTTCAGTACTTATGGTGGATTTAGTGTTATACATAATACTGTAGGGTGAGAGATAAAGTATTTTTACATGACAACAGGGCTGCAGTCAACACCACCTTAGTCGAGCCCAAGTCAATAACAAAACCTGTTTGAGTCAAGACCAGGTCAATCGGGTTTTGAGTCAAGACAAGACCTAAATCGGTTGAAATCAATTAAAGACCAAGACTAAAATAAACATTTTAAAAATAATGCTTTAGGGAAGAGCATTTATCTGCAAATCTCAATCTATATGAACTGACTAATAAGCGTCCACAAGTTGCAAGCTGTGGCATCATTGCATTCAGGTCTATCAGGGCAAACGTCAGTCGAGAAATTGGTGTCTCTTTCTCTTCTATGATGGATTTCTCCCTGTATGACTATTGATGACAAAATAATGAGTTTAGAAAGAAGCTCTTGCTCTTTGATTCTGAGGCACTGACGCCGAAACCTGACATTTACTGGTGGTGTTTAAGGTAGAAAACATTTCTGCTATCTCCATTTTAGGTTTGTACATAATAATAAAACCACCAAAGAACAAAATGGGCTCCAGAAAAGCAAAAGCTGTACTTTTTAAAAGTATTACATTCTTTTAGGGTGGACTTCTCATTTAATAATAGCATTGACATGTATTTTACATAGTTTGTGGGGTTCTATTAAAAAACAAAACGCTGAGGATGTGTAGATACTGTGTGTCATACGTCAGTGCGTTTCCTGGAATGTTCCGCGTGCTCAACCGCCGTCACCAGCGCTCCATGTATTGCAGTCACGTGACAGTTCTGGCAATTGGTACCAGTCAATTTTCCAGTTTCCCTCTCTAATACTCCTCTGGCTTGACATTCTGGCAGCCAGCACATGGGTAGGCCTATGTTGCCATCTACGGAACATCACAAAACAAGACGCACCCTGGCTTTTCCCTGGGGATCTGATTTGATTGCAATTTTGTATCAGGGATGGAAAATGTTGTGGGCTTTATGTTGGTGGCAACCGTTGGCATGACTGCAAAGACTTGGCGCACAAACAGCAAATAAAATAAAAAAGTGGGTGTATGGCCAGGACGCAACACAAGCCACCAACGCTATTTATTTGACTTGTGTTTTCCTCTCTGCTGGAAAACAGATGACAACCAATGGTATACAAGAGTAGACCTGAAGCATATTCATCATTTGCAATCTTATGATAATCGTATCACACAGTATTATACTTACGTTGTCTTCATTTACACCTACATGTAATCACTAAAAGCACGAGAAAGTCATTTAAGCCAACCACATGCATCACTCTTTTGTTGAGTGAAGCCAGCAACTTTCCACATGTGAGCCACGCTTGATCTGCAAGCAATCTGTTGAACACTGCTTGGTTAAGAGAGGACCCCTGAAACAGAGACATGTCTATGGAGCAAAAGCTTGGGAGGAGCGCAGACACCATCTAGTGGTTTAGCCCCTACATGTCACCACAGAGCTGCTTCTCTTTGAAGATCACCATCTGAGGGGATAGACAGTAGCTGGTCTTTATGGAATGGAAAATATTACAAAGAAATTAAGGTTTAAAATCCATCCATCCAATATCTACCGCTTAATCCTCCACAGAGGGTCGCGGGGGGCGCTGGAGCCTATCCCAGCTGTCATAGAGCGAAGGCAGGGTACACCCTGGACTGGACGCCAGTCAATCCAGGGCTAACACAGAGACAGACAATTCACACCATTCACACTCACACTCACACCTATGGGCAATTTGGACTCCCCAATTCACCTAGCCCCAAATCTGCATGTCTTTGGACGGTGGGAGGAAACCGGAGTACCCGGAGAAAACCCACGCAGGCACGGGGAGAACATGCAAACTCCACAATTCATGATATGTAATAGCCTTTGCTGCAAATATGATAAAAGGTTCATTTAATGTGTAAAATGAGGTTACCATAGATCAGATCCATTTGGTCAGTGTGTGCAGTATGCCCATTT
>CABFOS010126801.1:0-10641 GCA_900660315.1 Diretmoides pauciradiatus | reverse complement strand
AAATTTACATTCAAATTCCAATTCGAATCTGGCTCAAATTATTCCAATCTGTGATAGAACCAATTCTCCTCTATGGTAGTGAGGTGTGGGGTCCTCTTTCCTACCAGAATTCGGACCAATTGGACAAACACCCAGCCGAAATTATGCATTTAGAGTTCTGCAAAAGCATCTTGCAGGTGCACAGAAAGACCATAAACAACGCCTGCAGAGCTGAATTAGGCCAATTCCCCCCGTACATTAAAATTCAAAAAAGAGCAATCAAATATTGGCTTCATCTAAAAAACAGTGACCCCCACTCCTACCACTACAAAGCCCTGCAATGCCAAGAGATGAGCAAAGAAAAGAGTCCCCTCACTCAGCTGGTCCTGACGCTCAGTTCTCTTTCTAACCCTGTTCTGCCCCAGGACCAGTCTGAGTTCAAATCAATTAGAATCAACCAAATTATAACACACCAGAAACAAAACCACATCACCAATTGGAACACACAAACTAAAGCACAAAGCAAAATGCAGTGCTATCTGGCCCTAAAAAGACAGTACACTGTGGCAGATTACCTGACCACAGTGACTAACATTAAACACAGAACTATGTTGACAGACTCAGTGAACACAACCTGGCCATCGAAACAGGCCGGTACAAAAAATCATGGCTCCCTAAAGAAGAACGCTTCTGCCAGATATGTAAGGAAGATAAAGTCGAGACAGAGCTGCACTTTCTGACTGGCAGGAGTTTGCTACATTCAGTCAGGAAGTGCAGCTCTGTCTCGACTTTATCTTCCTTACATATCTGGCAGAAGCGTTCTTCTTCAGGGAGCCATGATGTTTTGCCTGTTTCGATGGCCAGGTTGTGTTCACTGAGTCTGTACTTTGTCAACATAGTTCTGTGTTTAGTGTTAGTCACTGTGGTCAGGTAATCTTTAAGTATTCTTTTTTCTCAACAGTATGTTTATTGCGTTTTCAACATTTTACAAAATAAAATAAAAATATATATCTTTTAAATAAACGCCTTATGCATGTACACTATCAAATAGCCACACACCTATATACATAGATACATACATATTAGTGAACAAACATAACTAAAAATAAATAAATCAAATGAACTCCCCTGAATTGTAGAACTAATAATAGTCCTCTTAACTATTCTAGAATCACTGTAAAGCATTCTGTCTTCTGTCTTATTGCTCAGTTTCATAGCGCCATCTGCTGTTTGATTTCACAGACCTGTGGACTTCTGAAGACTGAGCTGGGTCTTGATGACGACACCGCCAGAAGCATTTGTGACAGGTTCTTACAGAAGCTTCTTCATGAGAGCTTTGATCCAACGGGAGGCAGAACCATAGATGAGGTCCGGATGGGCCACTGGGGGGAAAGCATCCAGGAGATGGTGGGCAGCTGTCCCACACCCTCCCTGGCAACGGACTGCTACTACCTGTGGAAAAACAGCCGCTTGGAGATTCTTAGTCTGTCGCCTGAGATACGCAACCTGCTGAAGCAACTCCAGACCAAGTACAAGCTGCTGCTGCTGACCAACGGGGAAACTCAGACCCAGAGGGAGAAAGTGGCGGCGGTGGGGTGTGAGGAGTTCTTCGACGCCATCGTGGTAGGGGGAGAACATGCACAGCAGAAGCCATTCCTCTCCATCTTCAGACACTGTTTCACCCTGCTGGGGGTGGAGGCTCAGGACTGCGTTATGGTGGGAGACTCCCTGGACACAGATATTCAGGGGGGCGTCGATGCTGGGGTACGAGCTACAGTCTGGATCAACAGCACAGGAAGATCTCTGCCCGACGGCTCAGTGGAACCAGACTTTACCGTTCCCACTGTGCTGGACCTGCCAGGTATTCTGGTAGAGTTGAAGTAAGTCGAACTGGTGACTGACACTAACCTCCGTGAACCCATCACATGAGGGATATCATTGAATGAGATATTGTGGGGAATTGTATTTAAGTCCACAAATAAATGTACATTTTTCAACATGAATCAGTGTGGTGGATGAAATGTCAACAGCTTTGTGGAGAATTAGTGTATATGTGCTGAGTTCAATATGATACACTGTCATTTTTAATCAAAACAATTCATGAGTTTAAAGTAAAATCTGGTCAGCACAGGTGTCAACACTTTAGTTTATTACAGAACATATCCATTCATCTCAAGGAACAGTACAATAGTATCTATATTGTTTTTGATTAAGCACTCTCAAAAAAAATTACAAAAGAAAAAAAAAGCGCTCCGCTTGGTTTATTTTTACATCCCTACACCCTCCACCCACATCCATCCCATCATCCATACAAACCTGACAGTCTTCCCAATGTCTTTGATAGATACTTTATTGATCCCCGTGGGGAAATTGCAATTGAATGAACCACCTTGAACAAAGGAGGCACCTGTCTCTCGATACACAACATGGCTTCATGTTTTTCTTCCTTCAGGCTGATTCTAGCAGAACATAGAAAATATTTAACCAAACATGGAGCGCAATCCCATGATTTGTAATCTGTCACGTAGAGACATTCATCTCCACTCATTGTCCTACTGGATTCACTTCACGTCTAATTTGACTTTGATATTCATCGCTGCGAGCTCAGCTACAAAGTAGCGGAAGACGTAAGGCACCGACACCGTGTCGATAGATTCGCTTTTTCCACACAGAGTGCAGGCAGTCTTCCGGTGGCGCACGGCTGACCAGAAGGGCGGCGGCTTCTCTAGTAGAGGGGAGAGCAGGCTGCCGCAGTCGACGCACACCTGAGCCACCGAACGGTCCGAGCAGTTGAAGAGGCGATCGTGAAGCAGGAAGGAGGAGCCGTGGGCCAGCAAGGCGTCTCGCTCCATCTCCCCAAAGCGAATGCCTCCCTGGATGTTCCTTCCTCCCACTGGCTGGTTGGTCACCTTGTCCCGGGCCCCCGTAGTCCTCACCTGAAACTTGTCGGACACCATGTGACGTAGCCGCTGGTAGTAGACGACGCCAATGAAGATGTCCGCCTCTAGCTCCAGCCCGCTCAGCCCACTGTAGAGGCGCTCTGTGCCGTAGTGGTTGTAGCCTGCAGCCCGCAGCATGTCGCCGAAGTGCTCCAGTGCAGAGGCTTTCTCAGAGAAGGTGAAGGGCGTGGCGTCATGGCTGAGGCCGTGCAGGGCGCCGGACTTGCCCGCCATGCTCTCGATCAGCATTCCGATGGTCATGCGAGAGGGGAAGCCGTGCGGGTTGAACAGGATGTCGGGGGACATGCCGCTCTCTGTGAAGGGCATGTCCTCGGCGGGCCACAGGCGGCTCAGGATGCCCTTCTGACCATGGCGGCTGGCGAACTTGTCACCGATGGTGGGGTTGCGTGGCACTCGCATGGTGATGCAGATGCGCTTAAAACGTCCCGAGCCATTGTCGTTACTGCAGACCTTTATGTTGTCAACGACACAGCTCTCCTGGCTCCTACGGGCAGAAAGGAAGAGGGATCAGCAAGTTGATCTACAACACTCAAAAGAGACACCACACAAGACAGAAATGTGACCAAGCATTTGAAGCGTTCTGACTCACTTATAGAAGGTGACGTAGCTCTGGCCAGTGTTGAGGTTGATGTAGCTGTAGTAAGGGTCTCCATACTGAAGCTTTGCCCCGATGAAGGGCAGTCCATCAGCGTCCAGTTTGTCATTCACCTTAGGATCCCCTGGCTTGGTCCCGAACACCAAACTGTCTTCTCCCTTCACCTTGTCTGCCAGGTCCACCAGCTCCGTCTTGTAGATACATCCGTGGGCAAAACCCCTCTCCCACGAAGACTTATTGATGATCTAGAAAGATGAGACTGTTACAGGGTGTCTCTGCATCATTGCTATTTTTCGCATACCACAGGGAAAAAGTGCAAAGTCTCACCATGGCATCTTCCATGTCGTAGCCGGTGTAGGATATGACCGCCACGACGGCGTTGGTGCCGATGGGGTAGTTGTCCATGTTGTAGTGGTCGTACATGTAGGGTCTGACCAGTGGGCTCTGCGGCGTCTGGATGCGGTACAGCTTGTTATCGGAGCGGTCCTGGAACGAGTGCAGGGGGAACCCCATCGTCTGCTTACCTGCAAAGAGAAACTCAGTGGTTAACCCCTGACACGCTGCTTTAAGGCCGCACTAGACTAGAACTTTGGTGCGTGGTCGGTCTTAAGACTCACCCATCTGACACTGGTACATATTCCTGGGACTCTGGTTGTGGTCAGAGTACGGGATGAAGTTGGCCACCACACTCAGCATGCTGTGGGGGAAAAGCTCCTGGTGTGTAGTCACGCCCGGCTCGATCTCGTCTTCCGTGATGCCGACGTTGATGTAAAGCTGCAGCAGGGCAAAACATGGTCACATGGATGGAACTACAGCATTCGCCATGCAAAACAAATCAGCCTTTATAGTTGAGTATTCTAACCTTAACCTTATTAATCACACAGTTAAAGAGACATTCAACACTAAATCACGTTTGTTTTGAGCTGTAAACGTATTTGTATGACTTAAATTCAACATTGCGGATATCTTTTCAGCTGCTTTTAGGGCCAAATACATTTATTTGTCGGCTGAAACTTTTAGCTCTGCTGCACTGCCGACTGTACCCTGATCGGTGACAAAATACTCAAGATGTAGGGGTGGTATGAGCTGATATCCCCCACCCACCCTGTCATCGGTTTTACAGACACACCTGGCCTTTCTTCTGGACGGAGACAAGCTGAAACCGGTGTATTTTCATTACTCCTTAAATGTACCTGTTCAAAGGTGCCAATCAGCTCCTGCTGGCCCAGGGACAGGTTGCGGACCGGGCGAACCATACGACAAGGTGTTGTGAAGAGGTACAGGCCTGGGTACAAGCTGGCCTTGCCCGTCTTGGGAACCAGCACAATCTCTGTCCAGGGAGGGATCCTCTTCTCTTTCAACACCTGCAGGTGTACATGACAAATATCAGTAAAACATACTTTCCATTCATTGTAAACACTGACATATGACATCATGCATTCTCAAATTACCTTAAACCTGCGCAGTGAGTCAACCAGGACGGGGGCTAGCTCTGTCTCCACCCATCCCACCACAGACCCATCCAGGACTATAGGGTAGCAGTCTGAAAAGGCCTGACCAGGAATACCGTCCACTGGGGTAACACCTACGTCAATAGATAGAGTTTATACAACCGAATGCTGGGGCAAGACAACACATTTAAAGCATTAAGTGTGATGTTGGCTTCAGGAAACTGCCCCACTGGCTTTCCAAACTACTTTGAATTAGGGCTGCACAATATATCGTTTAAGCATCGTGTGATGTCGAGTGAGGCAACTCAACTCAAACACGTCATGCTACAACTTTTTTTGCTGCTTGATTCAAAAGGAAAACTCACATGGTTCTCATTTTCCATGACTACTCTACAAGTGAAGTCTGATATAACAAAATTTACTCCGATTTAAGGTTCTTGGATACACGGAGTTGGTTGCTAGTGACATGCAGGCTCTGCATGCACAGCGAACCCACGGTTTCCTGCAGCCGCCTATGAATCGCCACCCACCTCCGCCCAATGTCGGGGAAAAGGCAGAAAAGCGTTTTAAGTTTTTTTCCAGATGGGAAATGAAGGAAAAGATCCAACCAGACAAAACCAACTGGGGATGTGTTGGTTACTGTACAGCACTGCTCCTCAAGCTGCTGTTTTTTGAATTGAATTTGAATTTTGAATTACTTTTGGTCATGTACAATAAGATCAGAGCCCCATTACAGTCGACGTTAAACCAGCTATGTGTGCAAATATGATCTACTGAATCTACGAGCCCCCCCCCCTTCCTCATTTCCCACGTACTCACCCAGGGAGCAGAGGAGGGCGGGCAGAGAGACTGTGGACAGCGTCGGGCACACGATCTCACAGCTGGCGGTCATGTGGTTCATGAGGCCGCAGGGTTCTCCGTCGGGGGTGTGGACGGGACACAGGAAGCCCCAGGACTCGGGCAGCAGCTTACGCACCGATGTGGTTCTCATCTTGGCGAACGCGGCCCCTCTGTGTACGCAGCGGAAGTGGGACAGGTAGCGGATGAAGTTGAGCTTGTCGGCTACCACACACAGGCCTGTGTCCTGCAGCATGCCGAGACCTGGAGGCACAGAGGGTCAGGATCATTCCCTTGTAGCGCTGGGTGAAATGGTATTTGGTTTGCTTGACCCTTCCTGGTGCCGGATGGGCGGCGTTTGCTGCACAGGACAATACGACGGGTGCCAGGAAAGTATTTGAAAGTCAACTTAGAATACTTTTCTCCCCTGCGGCTATCTAGAAATGTCCTGATGCCGTAAATGTCATGCAACTGGATTAAAACATTTACTTACAAATCCAATTTCCCCGTGGACTGTTCACATAAATGATCACATTCTAAAGCACACTGGCACAACGTAACCTATGTGACCTGACTGTCATCAGGCAAATGGCATCAGGACATTTCACAACAGAGCGTCCTCATCGCCCTCATACCCGTCCTGGAGATGAGATTCCCAGTGGCCAGCAGATACTCAAAGGGTTTGGTCAGATCGGTGCCCGTGTTGAACATCTTCACCAGGTTGTCGGAGCTCACGCCTCCAGTGAGTCTATGAGCCCTCTTCTCCATGGACACCTTCACCGACAACAACCAGGCAGCCATTCTCTCCTGCGACCATATTGTAGGTGTTATAACCATTTAAAAGAAAAAGAACACACAGAACATTCAAAGTATTCACTGTGCCTACATCTCATCATCTTAAATTATTCAAGAACCGTGATGGTTTAAATCCATGATTACTGAATTAAAGTGCCATTACTTGCCTTGAGAAACATGAGGTAGAGCTGACCAGGAGTTAGCACCTCCTGACACATGAGACTATCTGGGTTTTCCTCCATGCATTCCTGCTTGGCAAACGTGAACAGCTTCCTGGTCATCAGACACAGCAGGTAGAACTTCTCCACGTCTGACTTGAGGTGGATACAGACGCACTCGCTGATGAAAACCAACAATGTAAGGCGTCAAACTTAAGCATAAAACGATACAGGCCTTGTTACTGGCAAACTAACATTTCTGGTATGAATCCCAACAGGCAGAAGGCCACTTACTTCAACAGGAAGTTGGCACACTGCTCATTGGTGTACCACTCCGGCAGGCTCATCTTAACCCGGAAGCGCTCTCCGAGGTAGTTGAGCACTTTGCTCCGGGTGGTGCATTTCTCCTCCATGACAATGCGCAGCATCTCTGACACACAGCTCTTGTAGAAGGAATCGTCCTCGCGGCCCTTCATCAGCTCCTGGTAGATCTGGAAGTCTGTGAAGTCCACCAGGGCCTGAAAACGCGCAGAAAACTTCCGATTATGACTTACTAGCCACAACAACAGAGAGTCAACAAGAGATCTCACTCTGAGTGAAACCTCTTGTTGTAGCTACACCTTTGTTGGATGTGGACACCCTGAAGCTGTGGCTAGTTGTGCTACAAGTGGATGCTAACACAATAACAACAGACCAGATCGAGCGAAAGGTAAAGAAAAACGTTTTATTTCTCTGTCAGGATCCTGTCAGACATTTATAACAAAAATTGGAGCCTGTCAGTGGCAAAAAAAAAACGCTTTTAGAGGACTACGCACTTGCCCCGAAGAGTTAAATTGTAGCCGGTTAGCTCCACCGCAAACCGCTCGGTCAATACTGGACCAATTTCAAAAATTCTCCTTCCCATCAATCACGTAGAAACACGGCCATGGGATAAAATCGTGTCCAGGTTGAAAAATACCAAAGTTACCCTTTAAGGCACTAAGGTATTAGAGCAGAGTATCTTTTCATTTAAAACGTAGCTCAGGTTTTCAGGGGCTCTTTTCCAGATAAACTGACATTTTTCTTCTTCTGTAACATCAAATGCCTCGTAATTAATACCACAATACATCACCCTGATCCAAATTACCTTGAGTGCAAAGCCTAGCGGGAGGAAGAAGAGCTCTTTGTGGTATATGAAGTTCAGCATCACTGTCCCGTTGTCTAGGTAATGTAGGTTCATGTTGACGGCCGTGTGCTCTTCCTTCACGCAGCGCATGGAGACGCCTGTGGGAAAAGACGGCGAAACCTTCAGATAGATCAAAGGCTCGGAGTTGGGAGCGTGAAAGACAACGTCAGATTTATCAACCTCTGCTATTACACAGACACGTTATCACACTTTATGTAAACTGTTGTGTGAGGACAATCCATCCGCTTGTTTTGTCCTCTGAGCTCCTGGTCGGTGACGCCACGTTTAGACGCTTCCAATGATCGAAAACAAAGGTTATGATGAAAAAAATGTATTTATTTGCAAAAACAAAAATGATTCCAAAAACGTTATGGATAATTAACTGTTCAATAATCAAAAAACATACGTGATAATTGCGGGATAAATAAGTGCGCTACTTTCGTGACAATTGCGGTCAAAAAACCGAGAAAACCACCTGTCCGTTGTCTCACCCGAGCTTATATAGAATGTGCGGAGACATGGGAAAAAAAGAGGGTGTGTCCAACAGTGACTCCATTTTGTTCCAAATCATAATGCAATCATAAATAATCCAATAATACTAATAGTTACAATTCAATTCAAACATTAGAAGTAACTAAAGCTCCAATAACAAACACAAACGGCTCCAACATGTTGTACTGTATTTACCGTACTGCGTGTATCCCTGGCCTCTGCTCTTCCACTTGGGTCTCGCCATGGCGATAGGATAGTTCCTCCTCGGCATGATCAGCATGCGGATAACCTTCTCATTGCCGTTCACAATGAAATAACCACCCATTTCCTGTTTAGGTGACAGGGACGACACATTTGTGCTCGACACATAAAATCAGATCCAGGTGATGAGCTGCCGTTTGTCTCGTTACACGTCTCACCTCAGCTTCTTCGTGGTGCTCGACCAGCTCTTTGGGGGACATGCCGTGGAGGTTACACAGCTTGGACTTCACCATGATCGGGATCTGGCCGAGGGACTGTTTGATGATGCCTTTGGGGATGCCGTTGACTGACCAGCTGACATCGGCCTGAAGAAGATGAGAGCACAAGAACATCAAGAAATCAAGAGCTACACAGAGGAGAGAAAGAAAGGATGGAAATAATTGAGTTTATCAGACTCACCACAATCTTCCCTTTGTACGAACACTTTCGTCCCCTGCACTCGGCCGGGAACACCCTCAGGTCCCGGCAGATGCTGCCCTTAGCGACCACCGGGCTGTAGGCCACGGCTTCAACAAAGGTGAGGCTGAGCCGCTCATTCCTGAAGGTGAACTCCAGAGGGGGAATGGACTGAGAAAGAGAGAAACGTTGAGCTCACTGTAGGTACAACTAACTGAATGAAATTAGGGATGCACCAATACCGATATGATGACCGTTACATTGTGCATCGCTAAATGAGATGTATCCATAACCAAGAAGCTGCCTGGTGCTACTCTGTATGGAATACTGCAACTGGCAAACTAACTCACCAAAGTCAATCCAACTGACAGGAAACCCAGCAGATCCAGGGTTATATATAACTTTAATGTTGCAGCTGGTAAAGATGGAGCTAATTTTAATTACTTCATATTCTGCTTGGAGCTTAACCTATAGACTATGTCATCATTTATTAGTTGATTTATAAAGTAACTAGTACCTTTAGTAACTAAAGTTGTCAAATAAATGTAGTGGAGTAAAAAGTACAATATTTCCCTCTGAAATGTAGTGGAGAAGTATAAAGTAGCATGAAATGGAAATACTCAAGTAAAGTACAAGTACCTTCAAATAGTACTTAAGTACAGTACTGAGTAAATGTACTTAGTTACATTCCACCACTGTACTTTAGTAACATTTTGAATTCAGGACTTTTACTTGTAATTGAGTACTTTTAGACTATGGTATTTCTACTGTTTCTTAAGTAAAGGACTTGAGTACTAAGTTCTTCCACCTCGGACCCTTAGTGAGGAGACCTGAAACCACCGACCTGCACAACGCGGCTCAGCCCGTCGGTGACCGCCTGGTCGAAGGACTCGATGTGCGCCTTGGTGAGGTCCTGGACGGCGGCGTGCTGCGTCTCCTTCGGGACTCCGTAGTCTTCCTCCGTCAGGTTCTTCAGACACGGACCTTCAGGTAAACTGGTCCACTTGGTCGAAAAGTCCATGTTTGCGTTACAGGACTACATGCGCTTGTTTACCACATGTGCACTGCGACACCGGAAGTACAACCCTCTGAAACCCGGAAGTGAAGGAAGCTTTGGCCTCTTAAAGGGACAGAGCCCGACCACGCTGGTAACCAACTGAAATATGATCATGCTTCATATTCGTTGTAGCAAGTGGAGAAATAGAAAGTCCTCCTTTGTTTGGTTTTTTTAATGATTTCACTGCACTGAAAAAAATGTTTCGAATAAAATAGCACTCCCTGAGTGTGTGTAGAGTAGGATGCAAAGGATGTATGTGTATATGTTTGCTGATGGCGCCAGGCCACAATTGTATGTACCTTGTCTATTTATTATGTCCTGCCTTACATTGTTTGTAAATTGTCTGTGCCTTGTACATCTCATTGCCATGTTCTTCTATGTACACTAACCTTCTCCTCTATCCTATCCTAAGGACCACAGTGGAAACAAGTCCCTGACTTTTCTGTGGTCCTTAGGATAGGATAGAGGAGAAGGTTAGTGTACATAGAAGAAAAT
>CABFOS010126798.1:0-20942 GCA_900660315.1 Diretmoides pauciradiatus | reverse complement strand
GTGTGTTGGGAGATGTTGGCCAGACGAGATCCACCATTGTCGATCTGAGACGCTTATATAATTTCTTCCCTTTGGCAATGTGACGGATATATTAAAACGGGTACTGCCTGCTTTTATGACATCCATTATCAAAAGCTAATCCAATCATCTTCCTGTCTGAAATTTTGAATATTTTACAGGCAGCCCATGCAAGAGATTCTCACATTGCCGATAGCCAGCACGTCTGCAAAGAGCCCGTATAAATACATTTTAAGTTTGAATCATATTTATCTCTGCTTTTAAACACAGTGCAGACAATGACAGTGATATATTCAAGGGCATATGATTGTCATTACAACACCATCAAACTCTGAGTCATAGCACAACACCTAATGGCTTATTACAGGAGTGTATGCGAAATTAAACATTACTGCATCAATAAATGTTGCATGGCATTAACCTGACAGTGCTTCATAAATATTGTGTGTTACCATACCCACTAGCCTCCACACCCCCTACCTCCTCTGTTACCTTCATTCTGGCGTGCACAATAGGATGCAATAATAACACACAGCATGTTCCTGGCCTGCTATTCCCAACACGCGGGAATTACATAAATTAGCATTAAATAATTTCCCAAATTATCTTTCAAACATTTTAATTAGGAAGCACTTTGCAACATTACACACTTCTACGCAGATGGGTTCTCATGTCAGCCAATTTGAGCAACTAGCAATTACACATTAAATATTAGCACTCATATATTTCCATCACCCAAAACCCTTCCTTCCCCTATGCCGTCTTACTTACCGAGTGTTTCACATTCATACCACCAAGGGTTTGACTTTACAGGTGGCCAAGGGCTTACTGAGGATGTTGAGCCAATTTCCGAGCTAAAGCAAGCTCTCCTTGGAAGGTTACAACACCAAATGGATATTCCCCAAACAGCTTTAATGGTCCTGCAGACCACACTCTGAAATGACACCGTTTAAATGACCGCACAATTCTTACATAACAGCAACTCGGCTCAGGACGACAATTAGCATTAATTGCGGTGTAATGTGAAAATAGTATTTTCCACATGGACTATTGAACAATAAATTACCTTCGGGATTAGACTCGGCACAATTTTTAATCCTACTCTGAAATGCAAAGTCATGTCATTTTGTATAACACACCGTTTCAGTTTAGCGTTCCACTGGTGCTTGTTATTCCCATAAGGTATGACTAACATGCTTTATCCAGAACTGGTTGCTAATGTATGCTAACTCCTGTCGGAACTCTTGTCTTTTTCACTCTTATCTAGTTACATCACGTTCAAGGAGACCTTTCAAACTGTATGCATGTGCTAGCAGTATTATAGTGTTCTTTATGTTAATTATGACTAGTTTAGTGGTGTGGCTGAGTACCATCAAAACCCTAATTCTACTAAATAGTGACTTATATGATGAGGATTATTACTATTATTATTATTATTATTATTATTATTATTATTATTATTAGTAGTAGTAGTAGTAGTAGTAGTAGTAGTAGTAGTAGTAGTAGTAGTATTAATAATAATAAGTATCTGCTCCTTCATCCACTATGGTGCATACAGGATGGTTTTCAAACACTTTATATGTAAGGCTACTAGTACGAGCATCTCATCTTCGACCAACTGTCTCAACAGACAAAGAAGAAGAACATGATCCTGCTTGCCAGCCCCGGGCAAAACTATTCTGTGTTACTGAAAGCATGTGATCTGCCAGACGTTTTTATTTTAAGTTTCATTCATCCAAGGAAAGCCTTGCTCAAGGGCAACTCGGCAGTAGCTGCTGAGCGACAGGAGAGCATTATTTAGTCACACTCCCACTGATTCCCATTTGAAGCTCCAATCAAGTTCAGAATAACACAAGAAGAACAACTACTTGTACTTTGTCCAGCTGAACATGTGTTTATTTCCCCCAGAGCTGTCACATGAGCAGGGTTGTGACGGGCACTCAGGCACTCATCCACTTCCCTGAAGCCCCGTCGCCCCTCTAACTGGTGCTTGGGCCCGAGCCACAGACTGTTGCCAGCCTGGCCACGAACAACCCAGCAGCGCTCATTATGTGGAGATTAGTGGTGGGAAGTTTGGATAATCGGAGTCGGATCTTCGGATCTCGTTCAGTCAAATGAATGAATCTTTCATGAATCGCCCAACACTAGTGCAGATAGACAGCAGTTGTTGGGTGGAGTAGGTGGCACCGCAGTCCTGCAAGCTGTAACTTCACTACAGTCATCAGTGCTCAGATACATATCAGATATACTGTATATCTGCTGGTTGGAAGTGGCGAGTGTTTCTTCACCGATTCATTCGATCAAGCAAAGCATTTCAAGACATTCTGCCACAGAAATAACTTCCCAGAAATACAAAATGCATGTGTCTAGAATAGCGAAAGGGTTGAAAACAGGATGCTAGAGTTGTAGAGTTTGATGTCAGCACCTGCAGGATGAAATGCTGCTTTGAGTTTATGATATAATATGGCAATAGTACCCAAGAGACCATTTTTTACTCTGATTATACAATGCAATGATTGGCAATGCAAAAGGTATGAGGTGCAGCAGAGTTCTGACGGCAGCACCGAAGCGCCCACAATTGTCCTCAAGGGGTTTATGGCTTTTATATTTATGGGTTAATAACACATGTGCGCCGACTGGAATTCTTGGAAGTCATGTGCATGCATGAGAATGAAAAACAGGAGGGAAACAAGACGGGTCGCGAACTAGCTGCCTGGTTACCATTATCTTTACAACCGATAAAGCATGACGAGACGTGCTTAAAGGGAATTATCAGCAATCGGCGGAGCTCGCCTCAAACTAATCAGGTTGAGTGGAGGAAACTACCTATTATATGCAGATAAGGGGGTAATGCAGTCAAAGGCTTTACCTTCACGCTCACATTGCCGAGGCCTTGGTCATTCGTGATCCGTTGTTGGGAGGCTAGATAGGGAACATTGTGTATTTTTGCGAAGAAACTGCTCTGCATCAATCTTATCTGCTTCAATGTGCAATACAGTAACAGAAGGCTCTAATCTAATATTATGTTAAACAAACATAATACATGCTTGGCAACGTGGCAGATGTCTTGATCAGCATTAGCATATTGGTGTCATATCAGTGCGGCGCGTCTTTTTTGGGGGGGGGATTTTTATTTTTATTGGACAGGACAAGTAGGCAGGCAGGAGATGTGGGGAGAGAGAGAGGGGATGACATGCAGCAAATGACCGGCGCCGACTGCATGCGAGGACTTAGCCTCTGTTTTTTAATGTTAGATCACATCAATGTCAAAGAAAAAAATGCTGTAATCCCTGATTGACGGTTACGTTTTTTTCTTTTTCTATAAACACTGTCTCCCAGTAGCACTTATTTATTGAGGATAAATGTCCATACCCTTCCATTTGTCAGTTTGTTTATGACATAATGTTTTTTAATAGTTTACAACTTCCCGCCCATCTCTGCAAGCATTCATCAAGCTCAGGGACAACATGGAACCGCCCACGCCGCTCCAAACGTAATTCTCCAAACAATTCTTCCTCATCAAATATTAAGGTCGATTGCAGCTGTATGTTGCCAGCGGCAGGTTTGTTTACATGGCAGTGCAGCCTTCTTCTTTTCTGATCAAAAAGAAAACTACACGTTCAAGGTTGCTTTTCCACCCAGAGAAAGGGGAGAATCCTTGCGTCTTTCCCAGCCCCAGCTCATTTCATTTGAAGCCTTAGAGAGCTCCTCTTTTGTCCGGTCTCTCTGCCCCCTTTCACTCCCAATCTGTTATTTGCTCGTTTGTTGAGTCCTATCAAGGTCAAGATCAAGAGAGAGAAAGAGTGTTTTCTCGCAGACGGCATACTGGCTCATCTCAGCTACCATATTCTGATCTGATTAAAAAAAATGTGTTGCTTCTTTATCAGACATTAATGACGAACGTGTTTGCAGAGCGGCACACAGGTATTGGTTTGCACTTTCCAATATATTCTCAGGCAGATATTAATATATCTCTGCCTATATGGGACGCATACACTGCGCCCGCCATAGAAATTGATATGTGTATTGGGCGGGCAGGAAGACCACTGGTAAAATAAAATAAATTACCTGTTATGACCTTCAGTTCTGTTCAAAATAAAACTTATTTTTACAAAGTACATGGCAGGAAGATGGTATTTATTAACATTCCTTGTGGGAATGGCAATTTTGTGTGGAATGTATTGCAAACTCGGATGTAGGAAGCGACTGCAGACTACCAGGACACACTGGAGAGCGGCTTCCAAGGAACCAGGTTGATTGGCACGATTTACAGGGCCCGGGCCCAGCTGAGGGCCCAGTAAAATAAGCAACAACCATGTCTGCCCCCCCGAGTCTCGAGTCATTGTTAGCCTTTTAATGAGGAACAAGCCAAACGACTTACACTTGCCGCGTCCTTGCCTCTAACCTTTATGCAGAATAGATGAACTGCTGACATACAGTGGGACGGGGTGTGTGTGATGTGCGCTCCTCTGTGGGTGGGTGTTACAACCAGAGGTGTCTGGTCCCACATGGACAGACGGCAGAACAGGTGGAGAAAGCAAACCCTTCTGACCAGTCAGCACCTCCTGTCTTCCTCCATTCATCTCTCTCTCTTGCCCCGTCTCTCTTTCTGACCCTTTGGCCGTCTCTCTCCTTTCTCTCTAGCTCTTTGTCTCTTTCACTCTATAGCCATGACATTCTCATTTGACATATATTAAAGCTTTGCAGATAAGCTAGGAGCCGTCGAGTGGCAAGGACAGATTGCCACCTATTGGTAATGAATGGTCGTAGACGGCAAAGCTGACATCTTTCCCACCACATTCAGATCAGTGTGTGTGTGTGTGTGTGTGTGTGTGTGTATCAATAGAAAGAGCATTTGCGTCAGGGTATTTAATTGCTATTGCTCATTCCCTCTCTAAATTAGCCAAATACCTCAGCTGAGACCACACAAAGGAGCACAGAATTTTTCTGCAAATTGATCTCTTAATGTTTGCCAGTAATGTAGGCAGTCATCATAGCTTGCAAGTCACAGTCACTGAAATGGCATTTTATTTCTATGTTAAAATATTCTTTTGTGGCGCAGCAGCACTCACTTTTCTTCTAATACTGTCGAAGTCTAAAAATTAAAAACTCAACGGCTCTCCATTTAGCCGGCCCATTTCTCACAAGGCCCTTGAACTAATCTAAAGCCTGGGTGGATTTTTTTTTCCACCCTGGAGGAGTGTGTCATTGGGCTCTCATTTGAATAATATTACAGTGGATAAAGGAGTGCCATTATGAGCCAAGAGAGCCTTAATAGCGTGCCACAATCAAATCACGATGTTGCAGGAGACCACAGCTGGCACCGTAACGCCGGGACTCATTTCACAGGCCTTTTTAAACTGAACTCATCTCTAAACCTGCCCCACCGTAACCCACTAAGCTGGTCCGTCCAAGCAACAAGTTCTTACTCCACACACACACAAAAGAGACACGCTGTGCTGTATAGAGCCATTCCAGAAGGTGAACTCAAAACACAATGTCCCTCAGTTACACCCTTTACACGCTTTTAATCCTGTCTCACTGAAGCATTCACTCCTCTTGTCAAGCAGCTTTAGGTCATGCAGCTATACCTGCCTTGTGTAACTTTGTGGCAGTGCATTTCATCCGTTACCTTGATTTGCCGTTGTGCACCAAATATTTCAAATTGTAGCGAATGTTGATAGATTTTGGGCAGAGAAGTCTATTTCCTGGTCGAATAATCCAGGGCTCTTTCATCGCCAATGTACAGTGTTTGCAGTGACAGTTCGCCTGAAACCAATTTTCGAGCAGTGGTCACTTGACAGCTCTGCATCAACTACTTCAGTATTAATCTCTTCTGGACGGTTAACACTCTCAGTTCTATCTTTAGGACGTGCAGCAATTGTGTTGCAAATTGCTTATGAGCACCAAAAATATGCAGTAGCTGTCCTGTGCCAAGAAATCCTCACATCTGATGGAGCTGAAAGGCTGTAAAATGATCCCTGGAGTGCTGTCACACTTTCAGAAATACAGTCAGGACAGAAAGAGAGAGAGTGAAAGAGAGACAGAAAGAGAGAGAGTGAAAGAGAGACAGAGAGTGTCAAGGATATGTCCAGCACAGACTCCAAACAATCAAGCCACAAGAGGCAAATATATGCGAAGCACCAGCCTGCAGCAGCGTTTAAGCTGGAGTCTCCATCTCCTCCCAAATTTCACATCAGACTGTGGCAGCTTAAAGCCGTTTGTGTATCTGTGAGTGAGATGGGAATGAGAGACAGCATAAGAGGAGAGTGAGAGAAAGAAAGGAAAAGAAAGAGGGGCTTTCAGATGACACCCTCTGGCTGTCATATTGGAGGATCAGCTCTTGGGCAACAGTGATAAACACCTGATCTCACAGAAATACATGAAATGACCATGACCTCTTAACACCACATTACGTGTTGGTGGCACGGTAAAGTGTTTAATTACATGCCAGCACCATGGAAACAACGCCTATGGAAAGTCAATTCAGATCCTTTGTCGTGGCAGTCACACATTTTTTTTGGCCTATTCTTTTCTATTGGCCTGTGTCCACGTCACGTGACTGTCAAGATTCTGTCTGCCAAAATAAGACAAAATGTCTGACATTCCTTTTATTCTCAGTGAAAAATGCAATATTTTAAGATAGTTTCGGCATTGAAATGCATTTTGATAACATTTCTAGTGTTTTCTCTCGTTGCCATGGTGGTTGCTAAGGAGCTATCGCTGAAACCCCCTACTATGAATTCCATTCAATGGAAATAAATTGCATAAAAATTATATATTCTTATCGATTGAGTTGAACAATCCCTGAAACTACCGGTATGTTGTGGAGGTTGCAAAAGAAATAAAGGGAAATAAAGTTTTTTTGTTGTCAGTTTTTCATAACAAAAGGCTACGGATGTGCAGAAATACATGAAATGACCGGAAGTGGGCGGACCGGGACTTGGCACGTTCAACTGCTCTTTTGGCTAAAATATTTGAAATAAACCAACATATTTACTTTTTCTTAACATAGATCATCTAAATGCAGTGTATTTACTAGTTCAGCTGTTCTAGACATTTGATATAGTAGGCTAGATATATAGAACTACTGTGACAAGGCTTGCCACTACCGGCTCTGTGACAGACAGAGAGATACAGGCGGGCAGAGTGTTCGGGCCGGCAGTAGAAAATGATGGGTAAAAAAAATGTGTGACTGCCATGAGAAAGGATCCTAATTGACTTTTCATTGGCGTTGTTTCCATGGTGATGCCACTTAATTTCACACATTACTGTGCCACCACCACGTAATGCGGTGTTAAGAGGTCATGGTCCTTTCACAAGATCAGGTTGGTAGTGAACAGCTGATTTGTGTTTCTTACTGTATAACTTGGTCATGTCAACAGAATTGAATAAACATGGTTAAATTCGGTACTGTTTTTAACTGGGACCTGATCATTTCATCATTAATACATCTGACTGATTTTGTGTTTAGATAGTGGCTAGTAGGCACATGATCTAAATTAACCTGCTGGCTAGCTAATAGTTTGTGTTTTGGAGCAGAGATAGGGCTAAAGACAAGACAGTTTATCAAGTCACAGTAACCTACATTTGGAAACTTACCGACCTTAACTGTTCACTTTTACTTATAACATTATTAAATGGATCTACACCGGCAAGAATATGTTTCAAGTATCTGCCTGGTTGTTATGTATTTCGCCTTTATTTGCACACAGCTTATTCTCAAAGGACGTTCACGGTGTCTCCAGATATGGTTGCTGGGACATTTGTGCCACGACTGTATGAGAGAGGAGACACATGCTGAGAGAAGAATGGTAGAATGGATCCTTCATTAATATCTGCCCCAGTCCATGTGCCAGCCCAGCAGACGCGCGTCTCTTTGGTATTTAAGAGTAAATAGAGAAAGGGGGGATGTGCAGTGGCCTGTGGGAAATTGGTGTCACTTCCTCAAATTAGCCGGTGCTTTGTGAATCTGAATAGAATAATTTGTTGGTGATCACTTGCACAACAGGTGCAGGTTTGTTCCATGCATAATTTCCTCCCATCTTAGGACACTGTGCCGCTGTCATTTGACATTTCTGGGTCAGCTGTTGCTGGTGAGGCATTTTTTTAAGGGTTCAGCGGTAAATTGATACATGAGGACGTCTTGTTTCTATTCACAACATAACAGCGCCACGGTTCCCTGGCTGGAATGAGGGAGCAAGTTTGAATTGAGCATCACATTGTGGAGGTAATATAACGATGCCCGAGGGCAGTGTGACCTGTCTTGCCCTCTGTCTCTCTCGTCAAAGTCTCTCCACGGCTGCAAGAGCATCACGGTGATATGCGGGGGGGACTCGAGTGTAGAGTGAATGGATGAGATGCGGTAGGCGGGTGAGGCGGAGGAAGCTCTTTCTCTCGCCGCACAGGCAGGTAATCGAAATGCCATTGAAATATTTCATGGTAAGGAAAGAAACAAGTACAATGACATCCTTTTTTCTGAGATGTAAAACATTTACTCAGAAAACTGGTGTATGTAAAACCAGAGTTGGCTAGATGACTTGGTTACATATATTCTCTGTGCAAGACCCGACTTTTCAATAGAGAAAACTTCAAAGCAGCACATTACCATTTCAGACAAACTGGGCCAGCGGTAGCCCAAAGGTTAGATACGGCGGGCCTGTGACCAGCCAGCTGCCATTTCAATTCCCAGGACCATCCGGGAAAGTCTGAGAACATCGAAGTAACCCTTGAACAAAGCATTTAATCCACCGCTACTGCACTGGAGCTGCAAACATCAAACATCATACACATAGATCTAAGTTGTAGGTAAGCATGGTAGGCCACTCAGATTCCCTCCCTTCTCCTAAGCTCTGCTGCTAGCCTCCGCAGCCTCCGTGGAGCTCCAACAGCCCCACTGCCAACTTGTTTAGGACCAAAAAAAGCATGCTCGCTAAGCTTACGCCTCTCCATTTTGATTCTTTACTTACATGAAATGTGTCACAGTGCGCAGTTAACTGATAGACGATCAGGACTTGTTTAATGTCGACATGTATGAATTTGTCTTTGAGGTTGAGAACACTGATTGTACACCTGTACCAAGTTTGTGCCCATGTGAGCCCACCTACCACAATCAATCAACCAATCCTATTTCTGCTTTTTTGCTGCTTTTTTTGTTGCTATATTTTATTCTAATTGTGTCTAATCTTTGTGCCCCTGCCAATTTTATTTTTTAATAACATTGATAAGTTGGATGCTTTGGTGCCCCTCGCAGATGGTCAGGTGGGCGTCTTCCTCAGGCGCTTGCTTGATGCCATATGTTAGATCCAGTAGAGCCCAGAGGATTGGCATAATAATTTGGTGGCTTTTTAAAATCTGGAATTGAAAATCTAAAGAACATCAACTTAATGAAATTAAGACATTTTTAATGACACCAAAATGGCTTATTCATATCTAAATCTCATTTTCAGATTAGAGCCTATTTTTACACAGAAAGACGTGTGCTTTTCTTCAAAAATACCACCACGATTGCTAGACTTATTCCCACTTCCTCTCAAGAGCTGATATCACAATTCCAAGGGTAAATTGCATGTCTGGAGCAGAAGCATCTCTGGAGGTGTCTCTATTTTGGAGAAACTCCACAAAACACACTCCCTGCAGCACAATTTACCAAAGACATAAACACCACTTTTTAGTAGGAAATCATTTGTATTATTAATGTTTCAATTTTTACCTCCGCCCCAGCGACAGCGCAGGGCGACAGGTAATGTTTTCGGTGGCGTTTGTTTGTTAGTTTGTTCGTATGTGTGCAGGATTACGCAAAAACTACTGCACCGATTTTCACAAAACTCAGTGGAAGGGTGTAGCATGGCCCCACTTAGAACCCATTAAATTTTGGAGTGGATCCGAATCACGGGGCGGGTCCACGACCCGTTTCTTGGTTCTTGGTTTGTTAGCACACAGACTTAACAGTGGATGTGAGCCGTTGGATGACGGCTCACAGAGCCACCAATTGCATTCAGGGGCGGAGGTCTGTGCTCTCTGAGCACCATTTCTAGTTTTTTAAATGTTGTCAGGGTATAGCAATAGAACCTGGATAAATGTCTGCAATATTTCAGATCTGTAGCCTATTCCTTTTGGTTCTGGGTATGGGTGATCATTGAAAAAACCCCTCTCAAAACCCACTGAGGGCCACGTTTACTAAGCGTAAAAATGTTGATTCTGATCTACTAACCTCTGCGCAAATGCATTTTGTGCGTGGAATTGTGTTCGACAACTGGCAGGAGACTGAGTTTGACCCAGTTAATACATACTTTGAAAAGTGGCAATGGCAGGGCACAAAAATGGAGCAGCATTTAATTGAAGTGGATCACTCCAATCAATTCACTAAACCAAAACGCACAGAATCGCATAATTTATTTTACAATATGGAACAGGCTAGAGGAAGCATGTCTTAACTTCTCACCCTGAGAAAGCCACGGCTGCTGTTTTATTTGTTAAGGCAGAAAGGAAACCAGAAAGAGAATAAGAAATAAATAACAGAGAGTGCTCCATTTGAGAATTACTCTCTTTCAAAAGTCAGGAAATGAGATTTTTTTTAAAGTGATGGATTGCCCAGTCATTATATTTTCACTGCTTGATGAAATTAAAAACAAAAGTGGAACCATGGACCAAGAGGAATCACACCATACTCACACTGACAAAACCCTTCATCTGTTGGCTCTGCTACAGTGGGGAGATCACAGTCTGCTCTCTCACCTGGCTGTCTGTTGCTGTGAGAGCAATGCTGCAGTGTGGGACTGTGGCTGCACCTCAGATAGTGGAATTAGAAAATTGTAACTGACTTGATTTGCATAAGTGATCATAACAAATTTGGAGCTTAACTGGAGAAAGCTGCTCCCATTGGGCCTCATTCACCAAAAATTCTTTGTACATTTCTCGTATTTATGTGCGTACTAAAAAACAACGTGGGATTCATGAAACATGCAGGAAACCTTGATTTGTTCATAGAACAGGTGTATCCACGACGAATGCCAAACGTTCGTAAACTGGATGCATGTGCGTGTTCAAGAATTTGCCGTTTTTCAACACCATGAAAGGCTGCAGACTGAAGGGTCGTGTGCAAGTAAACCGACCAAAAGAGGAACTGTGCAGAGTCCGAAATGGAAGTGTGCACATGAAAAAACAAAAACAAAAAAACAGCTGCGTTTTCAGAAGCATAAGCAGAGCAGTCAGAAGAACTGCAGAAAGTAAAACATGGTAAGGAATTATTAATGCTGTCAATGCTGTTTCAGCAGAAACACACACCGTTGCTGAGGTAAAAAAAAGAAGTGGTTCAATATGAAGTTAGATTTCAAAAAAGTATAAGGAGTAGTAGGCGCATGTTATCAGCCACTGTCGACAGCAGAGCACTGCCATGGATCAGAAAACAGCTCTCCATGCGTCAAGAGGCATGAGGAAGAGACACGGTCCAGCCACATACTAGGTTTTGACCTACTGTAGTCTCTACAAAGCCACTGAAAGATTTAGTTATTAATGAGGTTTGGCACTGCTGGAATTGATTTTGCATATAGAATAAGGCTTCTAAGAGCTTTCTTGCATGTTTACAAACACACAAACACATTCCCGCATGTTTACAAACACTCGTAGGTTTTGATGTACCACCGAACAAATCCAGATACGAACAGATTGATGATCAGACTCTGTAGAAACGTTCTTACTAACGCTTTACGATCAAATCTGATCGTACTATCGTTTCGTGAATGAGGCCCATTGAGTGTAATCCTATCTGAAAAGTCATGCAGCAAGTTCAGAGATCAAACATGAATCTGAGGCACAACGAATATTAATTTAAAATGCTAATAATAATAATAATAATAAGAAGAAGTTGTCAAATTCTCCACTTCTTCTGGCCTGTAATAGAGTATTAGTTAGAGTTATGAGTCAGCTATGGATGTGAGAAAAATGCGTGTGAAAGTGTGTGTGGGTGTGGGTGTTCTAGTATCAATACCGCCAAAAGCACAATGCCAGAGGCTGCTAACTACTACTTGTTCCTCATTGACTGCTGAGTGCAGTAAGGCAGTGTTATCTAAGAACCACAAAGCACTTTGAGCAGAGATTTTAAAAGGAAGAGCTGCAACCCTCAGGAGGTTGAGCATTCTGCGAGTTCAGATAGGAAGCCAGGCCACGCCAGAGCCCTGCCTGATTGGAGGGGGCAAAATAACAGCGCCTCCGAGGTGCCATTTCAAATATGCTCCTTCAACGTGCCGTTATCAGGGCTCATCAACCGGGCATTGCCTTTATTCTACACAATGGCAGCGACGGTCACAACTTGTTAAAGAGTCAATTGCAGCTTGTGTAACTCTATGTCTTTCAGATCCTTAAATAGTATCTCCTGACAAATTTAGGTCCCTTTTATCCGAAAATTGAGATTTTTACAGCTTTGAGGGTGAGATGTGAGGCAAGGCGGGTGACACATCAAAGGGGTTGAGCTGGGTGGGGGCCGATGGCGACGGGGAAGAAAACAGGGGGCTGGATGAATATGGATCTGGGAGATGCACCCGCTAGGCATCATGTGGTGACAAGAGACGGTAGAAGAAAGGAGATGTTCACTAGAGGGTATGGCACTAGAGAGAGCTTCATTTCGAGCATAAATTATGCTACATTATTTTTACGAGTGTACCGCAAGCATCTCAGAAGAATATAGTAAAATACTCCAATAGGGTATATAATAAATTATTCTAATATCAGGTCATACGTCATCATCAACATCATCAACTATAAAATTCCTCTTTAGATTCCTGCCTTCTGCACCTGTAGAAGCCAATTTATTAAAGAAAAGCTCTCAAGGTCTTGAGGGAGAAAGTACAAAGCCTGTCCTCCTTATGCCCCCTCCAACCTGCTGATAAAGCCCCCCCTCCCCCCACCCCACCCATCAGATAACTGCAGACACAGAACTCCCACTCCCATGGGATGAAACATGTCCTGTGCACCTAAGCTGTACACTGCCAGTCAAAGTACCTCTGGTATTTGACCATCAACAACTGCCACTAATAAACACCTCTGGCATCTGAATATGATAAGCTAATCATTTCAAATGAGCTTGGTTGGGTAACTAGCAATTTAATGAGATGAGATCTACGTCTACTGAGGTCTGCTAATGAGAACATAACGCTGAGGTCAAGACAGGTTTTACATGGGCTCTGATTAAACTGTGAAACATGGGTTCACAGTCAAAGACATGCAAGAAGCATCTTCATGCTCTTGCCTACTGTGTATAACTGTATAACATATGCACATACTCAGTATCCACTTTATAAGTTACCTCGTTTATGCTCCTCCACATAGTCAAGTATGAAGTATAAAGCATGCAGATTGGGTGGAGATCATCAGTTACTGGTCCACTAAATGTTAGAATGGGCAAGCTGCATGTTTTAAGCCCTTTTTTAACATATTATGATTGTTGGTGCCCGATGCACTGGTCGCAGCGTCTCAGCAACAGCCAACCACGTGGGATTTTCTACACTACAATGTCTACAGTTTACTGAGAATGGGGCAATAAACAAAAAAAATTACAGTGATCAGTAGTCCAAAAATGCCTTGTGGATGAGAGAGGTCGATGGCAAAACTCGTTCATGCCACAAGTATGCAAGTAACAGCTCAGTACAAGTCAGCTAAGAGCAAGAAGATGACGTTAAAGTGGCCACATGATGATTGAAGAGTGGAAAAACATGGTACAAAGAATCCTGATTTCTCTTGCAACATGCTGATGATAGATAGATAGATAGATAGATCAATACTTTATTCATCCCCGTGGGGAAATTCAGGATGATGATCCATGCTACCTGGTTTTAACAGTACAGGCAGGTGGTATAATGCTGTGGGGAATATTTAGTTTGGTACACCTCAGACCACTTACTATTGCTGACCAGATGTAGCCCTTCATGGCCACAGTCAAATGGTTTCCAGCATGATAGTCTGCCATTGTCTCAAAATGGTTACAGGAACATGACAGTGACCTTTACCCTACACAGTCCCCAGATCTAAACCCAATAGGCACTTTTGAGATGAGGTGGATCGGGATGTTGGTAGAATCAGTATGCCACCAAAAAATCTGAAAGGATCTGAGTGATGCTATTGAGTCAGCACTGACTAAGAGTCCTGTGAAACATTTCCAGCACCTTGTTGCATCCAGGCTGAGAAGAAATCTGGTATTGGACTTGTGTATCTAATAAAGTGGATGCTGAGTGCATATCATACATGAGACACACACTTAAATGCGGCACTGCCAGGATCGGCTGCTGTTCAGACATTAAAATGCATAAAACACTAAATGATCAGTATCATTGGCGGGGTAGATAATAGTGCTGTGGAATCATCGAGCGATCAAAGAGACATGGACTGGAGCCAGACAGGCAGGCAGCTAATGCCGATCTGAATCTGCTTATACCCTGTTGAAGGGGTGACGTTTATAATTGCAAGATAAAATTGACTTGCGCTACTCTATAAAAGTACCGAATGTGAAGGCAGAGTCAAAGTAGCCCCCTCTCCCTGCTCCGCTGCTCAACTCCAATCTAGACTTCCTCGTGGCTAGCTTTGTTAGTAGTCGGCTAACGCTAACCACTGCTAATGCTAATATATGTTCTCCTCGTCCAGATTAACGCTTCTCTCCCTCGCCCTTCTTATCGTGTTACGTGTATTTCAGATCATTTTCCACAGCCTCGGAAAAAGGGGTCGCGCTGTTTGGTCCCTGTGAATGGCCATTTCAGGCTTAGCTCACATTACCAGTAACAGTGGCACTGTCGTAAACCTGCGGCGGTATTCATCATAGTTATGATTGCGTGACAGGGTCATCTCCCCTGCCTGGGATGCGGGGCTTGTAAAGAGTGCCTTGCTGCCAGCGGGCCCCCTGTTATGGAGCCTTTAATTGGCTGATTGGCGGTGAGGAGAATGCACCGCTGTCTTGCGAATGGAAGACCAATAAGAGGCGAGTGCGGTCCCCAGGGCAGGCAGCAACCCATTAAGGGCTCCTTTCCAGCTCCATTGTCATTGTTATACACGTCGAACCTTTACACTATTATTTTTTTCCCTCTCTGAGTGCCTTTCTCTTTCCCATAGACTAGTAAACTATAACTTCTAAATTGTCTGTTGTTCTAAGAAAGTACATCCTGGCCCAGTTTTCTCTGTGATGGAATGGGATGTTTGATTTTCTTCTCCATTAAATCGCTTTTTCTGGCCAGCAAGGTAAACAATGGCTCCCTAAAATCACCCATGTCCCTAAAAACACCAGTGTCAAATGGTAGTAATTAAATTGCAGACCTGCTCTCCTGCAGCTATACCTCGCCATCAATTGTGTCCATGAACATCACCTCCATCCTTGCAGCCAGCGGATGCCCGGCTTTCTTATCCACAACAATAGCTCCATGGCTCATAGAATTGAATGTCATATTTCCCACAGTATTGCAGATATTTCCAATCAGTCTGTATATATTGCGGTAGGCTTTTCCCGCATTACCATGCTGAATGTGGCGCAGACGGAGAGGGTGAGGAGGGCAAACAGTCTGTCTTCATGTCAAGATTATCTATGCACCTTTTAGGCAGCGCTGGAAGCAGCTTTTGTTTAATAAAGGGCTGATTAATGAACGGAGGCAAGGAATGGAGAGAGGAAGAAGCACTCCTGAGCCCATGCCAGCTAAACCCTCTTTCACGTCAGCCGATATCTGTAAGGTCCCTGTCTCCTTTTGTCTGAGTTAGAGGCTGTTTCTCCCATCTGTTTTGTCTGACAGGGGCAGCAACAAGTCAACTGCATCATTCAACCATGCCTAGCTTTAAAGCATGGAAGGAACCTTGGGGTTTCAGGAAGCCTTTTTAATCAGCGGAAAATGTGAATAGTCAGAAATGTAGGAATGGCTGCTCTGTATAAAACCAGTCATCTGTTCCATAAGGTTCAGAGCAAAGCCACATATTCACGACAAGACGAAAGCCTGTCTCAGACAACTCCACCAGATTCCTAACATAACCCTGATTAATAACTCACCTCTGAAGATCAGTGTGCTCTGAAGCGGATGTGAGAAGTATGTACTCTAAGAAACGCTGTGATTGTGAGTTGTTATCCCCCCAGCAACTCTGTTTGGGTGTGTTGGTCTAAAGGCAGCTAGCTATATTCAAATCAAAATTAATGATCAGACTGTGTCTTTCAAATAAACCTGCAGGGTTCTTAGAGGCAATACAAAATAACTTGTGACCTCAAGTGCAAGTCTCATAATTAGCCAAAATAAATGTGTGATTACAGGAAAAGTGTCCTTTTCCCTTTCACAGTGTAATTTAGCATGACTTGTTACCAATAAACATCCTTGGCTGCACATCGGCTGAATATTTACTGGTGATGCTGCTGGGTTTGGTTGAATCAAAAATAGACCATCGCACATGTTTACCAGCCTATAATTTCCCACACTGTGCTCTGCTGCCAGCTAATTACGCTATAATTAAGAAAATATAGGAGCTGTAACTATGAAGCGCTTACCAACATGCCATATACTGGATGTACAGTTGGCTATGGTGCAGCTCAGCTCAAATAAACCCAGTCGCCAAGGCTAATATTCACACTGGTAAACAAACAGCCTTCAGCAGATAATCAGTAAGAAGGCTGTTTGTGACTCTAGACTTCATCAGGGCCCATAGCCGTAGGGAAATCTAATATATGTGTGGAAAACAATGTGTGTGTGTGTGCTGGTGTGTGTCAGTGTGTGTCCAGGGCGAGAGAATAAGCTGAACGTCTGAGTTAAACAATTAAAGCCGGTCCATGTGGAGGCAGCGTCCCAAGACGGCCCCGACACAGAGAGGTCAGAGCAAATGAGACAGCCTTATCACATATCACAGTGTGTGTGTGTGGGTGTGTAAGCAGTGTTTTACTGGTTGTCCTGGCAACCTCTTTCTTCCCTCACCCACCAGTCCAAGAATCAATTATTCATTACATTGTGTTGTTGCATATAATCCAACTACTGTATGCCCTTTGCATATACTACAGTATCTAAGCATGCCTAAATGTGCTTGAGCAAAACCTGCATTGCTATGGAAACTCTTTATGGATTTTCAGAGTGGGGAAAGAGGCAGTCCGACACGTCGTAATTTGCTACAGTAATAAAAATCTGTATGCCATGCTGGTCAATAAGGGTTTACGAGGTAGTAAACGTGGTTGGTGGCTGCTCAATAGCTAGAATCACAGCTACTCTAAAAATGGGATAGGATTTCGGTATAAATGATTCACGTTCGGCGCGACATTTGGTGCGTTTGTGGCATGTTTAAAGAACACGTGTGCATGTTTGAAGAATGTACGTGTGCTTTGGGCCGTGCATCGCAGCTGCACAATGTCTGCTCACCCTCTCCACCTAAAACACATTAAATGCAAAAAACAAAACTAAAGCCCCACCAGTAATTGTCTGATTCCCCGGAAAGCTCTTAAGCCTCTGAAGGATCACTGCTCTCTCTCAACCAACACAATTTGCAGCCGGTTGTTGTTCCTAACTTGAAGAGTAATTGTTTATTTACATACAGTGGCCGCAGACTCTCAGGCGTGTCTGTAGGTTTCAGCGGGGCTGCCAAGAAAAAGGGATATGGAGCAGTCTATCTTCCTCTCAGCTGCAGCCCACTTGTGTAAAGACCTATTGGCTGTTGGACTGCTATTGTTTAAGGGGGGACGTGCTAACACTCACTGGGTGCAGACGCTCATTCAGGGACAAAACAGGTTTGCAACTATGTTAGTGTTAACCTGACGTGCCAGATGGTTTGTTACAGAACCATCTGGGAAGTTGTCATTGGAAACTGTTTGGAAAAGGATTGGATGACCCATCTGTCTATTCCCTGCCTATCATGGGCTAACTTCAACCAATCAGATCAACGAACCATATGACGTAGTAAGGGCAGTGCCAAAGAGGAAACACAGCAACAAGCCACAGTATGAAAGCCAGCAAGCAGTCAATGCCGTTCTTTGCTCTTCTTTCAATGAAGAAATATTCTCCAGTTCAGATCAAACTGATTCTAATAGCAGCATCTATGGTAACGTCACAACCATTGTTGTTTTCGAATGAAAAGTCACTTCTCGCTGTTGTCACACCTGAACCACGCCCGTCTTAGCTGCCAGTAGTTCCTCATAGGATGCTGATTGGTGCGAACAACTCTGGTTCGGCCACAGGCGCAGATCTGGAAGCTGAACAAGATGGATTCTCATGTGATTGTGATCTGGCAAATCCAGCGGCCACGCAAGGCTATGTTAGTGTATCACGTGTACAAAATTCATAACTTAAAATTTTCAAGTTCATTAAGAAATAAAACAAATTGAGAATAATTGGATGTAAGAATATTGCCCACTTTGGGTTAGCCAAAAGATTACCTTATTTATTACATTTTTTTATTAGTTATTTGGAGGTTTCCATGGTGTTAAGGTATTAGTGTGGTATATAAAATGAAATGTATTTATTTTTATTATAGGAAAGGTTAAAATGTACACACATGAGGATAAAAATGACAATGTTGACAGCAGACATATCACAACATGTAGTAAACTAAATGATGTGTCTTTACAGGTCAGGTTAATATACTACCAATATCAAATAGGAGAATGTGCCTGGGAATTACAAAATAAATTGATTACAATTGTAAGCAAGTAATAGGTAATCTGCATACACATACGGTATTACATTTTGAAAGTAACTTTAACAAAATGCACACACCCATACAGTGTTGGCTACTCAAAAAATGAAATATGTGATATGCCTCTTAACTTATTACTCAATTTAAAAGAATAGAGAAGTAATTTGCTACTACTTGTTGAATTACTTTCATATTACTTTCAAAATATCTGTGACTGATAACCAATAACTGCCAGTTTAGCTTGTAGTACCTGCCATACTTTACAATTGGCAGCTATATTTTGTCTTTTTATCTGGACAAAATCAAAGTAATGGAATTACTTCCAGCCACTGAATATACAGTAAACGTATCAATTTTCCATTTTTAAATCAGCTTATCAAACTTAAATGTGATAAGACAGGATGATGACAAAATTAACATATTTAGTCACTTTAATATTATTACAGAAATTGAAATAAGAATTTGTTACACTACTTGTTACTGAGGGAAGTAACAAACATTGCTGTTCATAAGGAGCAAAGAACTTTCCTAGTGTCTGACTTTTTGGTTGAGTTGTTGGAAACCAGGAGAAAAAACCTCCTTGATTCACTTACATGAACTTGAGTAAAGTTTGGAACCTGCAGTGGCGAGGAGGAGGGGCTAAAGCTCTTCGTCAGCAGACCCCAAAGTCTCCCCTCCAGGGGTACATAAACCGTCATAAACAAGTTCAAAACAATTTCCAGTAAAGGTTTTAATATACTGTATATACGAATATTTTTTCCATGCCATAATATCATATTGTGAAAATCTAGTCTTGCTGCAAAACCAATCACCCCCCAGGGACAAATAAAGTTGAACTTGAACTTGAACTAGTACTCATTTGGGTTGATGTTGAACTTGGCCACATTGCAATTCATCACATAGGGGTGTCATGGTGGCTCAGCAGTGTACGGCCCATTCTAGTTAACTGACTGCAATCTCCTCTGTCTATCAACTTTGAACTGTCTAACAAAGGTGAAATAAAAAGTCACAAGTCACCTTGCGCGGTAAAAACCCAGCCTGACTCCTCCAGTCAGTCCGTAATATACCAGGCAGTCGCCGTTGGAGTCTAGTTGCCCTTTGAGTAAACAACAACACACACGAGATGGATGTCAACGTGACTCAGAAGAGGTCGCCCACGGGTCCACAGAAACCCCAAACAAACAAAGTGTTGAGACAGACACACACACACACACTCCTCACTGGGTTTGATGTCCAGTGTGGTATCAGGATGTCACTCCAAAAGAGAGACATTGCACATTCCAGGGCAAGTGCAGTGGAAACAGACAGTTTAACCAGAGGGGGTTGGAGAAAATGGCTTGTCCTACCTTGTTTGCTCAAGTGGACACGTGGTACAGTATCATCCGTCTCTGGCCTGACCTCTCACATAAACACACACACACACACACAGCTTGTCGATGCCGGTTTAGTGGGCCCGGTACAGTTGTCAGTCCCATGTTGAGTCTGTCTGCACAAAGTGAGGGTGTGAGAGAGACGTAGACAAACACCAATGGAGATGTGGCAGGAAGTCCAACAGTAACCCAAACAAGCATCAAATTCTCATGATATGATATGATGACAATGTGAAAATACATATTGAAACAGCTTTGGAAACGGTTTTGAACTGGTATCGGAAATATATATTTTTTGCAAGATGATGCAACTGTGGACAAGTACAGATGTATTTATACACCAGTTTTCAACGTTGGCGCGGGCCATTGTATCAGCAGCAAAATCTTTGCCAAGATGAAGTACTAGAGAACGAGAGGAAGAAAGAAAGAGAGAAAGACAGTAAGTGATTCCGAATGTAGTATAAGCTTGTCTTGCTAAGCAGGACAGACAGGTGAAGGGAGAGCCGACGAGTTCAGAGACTGCAAAGTTAGTTAACTGGCAGGTTGAGCACAGTTACACACTTGGATTTAATCAGACCGACTATACCGCAAGTCCATAAAATTTTATGTAAGCATCTTTTTATCCCCCCTACCACCTGAACTGCATCTTAAATTCCAGGGAATTATTCATTAAGACGAGCGCCACGGAAGCTACGGCCTCCGTGGAGGAATGACAGAATGTCTGTCCGTGAAGACGGTGGCTTGAGGGAGTCGAGCTGACTTTAGAAATCGAATCTGTTTAGATAAGATAATTAACGGACTGTCTGCTCTAGCAAACAGTATAACAGGGTGTGCTGCAGGCTCAGTCAGCTGAAGTGCATACCATGTAACTGCAACTGAATCTGGCCTGGGACCCTTGTCGCATGTCATACCCCCCCCCACCCCCCC
>CABFOS010126797.1:0-18233 GCA_900660315.1 Diretmoides pauciradiatus | reverse complement strand
GGAGGGGGGGCGGTTGCTGGGACGGCAGATGATGCCGTCTACTTCCTGCTGCTGGTCGCCGTGCTGGCAGAGGTGCTGCTGCTGCTGCTGCTCAGTCAGTCAGTCTGGAAACAGCGGTGGACGGACTACCTCTCGGTAACGGTTAGCCGGTTAGCTAACGTCAACACGGCAGAGCAGAAAGACGGCTATGAAAGGCAGCTAAAGCTAAAGTTAGTTACGGGACTTTTAATGTACGGGAGATATTCAATGCCGTCGCCGCGAAACGGAACTTTCCCCCTAACATTCCCGATAGGAAAGGGCTAGCTTCAGGACAGAGGCTAGCTAGTAGCTAGGCTAACTAACCAGGGTTTTAATTGGCTTTTGGGCTCCATGGCTCTCGCTTGTTTGTCCCGGTCGTAACACAAAGCTGAGGGAGAATCTGCAGCGGGAGAAAGGCCCGTCCGACTTCATGACTTCAGACCAAAGTGTCCGGCTCGGAAACGACAGGGAAAGAAAATGAAGAAGCAGTTCAATCGGATGAAGCAGCTCGCCAATCAGACAGTTGGCAGGCAAGTAGAAGGTTATTTACTGAGTTAAAACGAGCATGTTCTTTACGAATCATTTGATGATGGCTGTGAAATGCTGTAAGAGGGAGAAAGACTACAGACATCTCAAATCCAAACGGTGATCCATCAATAATTGACTAGTTTTTATAACTGACAATCAGGTTTAAGGACACTTTAGTGTCACTGAAGGGGGGACGACCCACCTACCAGATGATGTCCTCATCAGCATGTATCACCTTACTAGTGTTTCCACTAGTCAAGCCAAATGATGTTTGTATCCCAGCCACCCTGGCATGGCACTGCCCATCATGTTGAGGTCTTTGTCTATTCCCAGAATCTAGTATATTTGAATGTATATCAGACACTTGGGCTAGGAGTCCAAACTGTCCTGCCCTGTTGTCTGTCCACCCAACTTGTCCTGCAGACGTCCTATTGAGCTCTGGTGCCACCATAGGCTCTTCATTCTATGGTGAGGTCCACTTTCACTTGATGCAGTGGCACTAAGAGCCACTCTATGAAACAAACACAGCACAAACAAGCGTGTAGAAGAGGTCAATGTCTTTAGGTGGATAAGTAGCCTGCACTTACAGTATTCTCCCCATCTCACTTTGAAACTGGCCTCAGTGCCTACGCTAGGATCTGCCTAATGGATCTGCCTTTTTAGTGAAAGGAGACAAGTTAATAATGAAAATGTGCTAGCTACTGTAGGCATGTTAGCTAAGTCATTATGCTAAGTCATATTGCTGTCATTATGCTGGTGTGTTATGATCCAAACTGGATTTGAAAAGTGGCGTGTTCAGCCTTGCCTTGTGTGGACAGGGAGGGTGAGACATGTCAGGGAATGTTTTCATCATGGGAAAATAGCTCTTGTGAGTGGCATTTTGTGTGTGCGTGGTTGGTTCTTTGCTCTTGTTCATGTCCATGTGTGTCTGTGGGAGTCAACAGTGTAAGCACCTCAGCCAGACAGCGGGTGCACCCCCACCCATCCAGCACTGGATGGTACCAGATAAAGCCTCTTTTCCTCGGTAGCCCAGGCTGAAAACAATAATGCATCATCTTCAAATAGGGCTGCAAATTAGTCATATATTATCCCACATAGGATAAAATAGTGTAAATATCATTGTAATCAAATCATCACAATCAATAATCATGATTTAATAAGTGCCATTGCAGTATTTAGCTAAATAATCAGGATTATCTTTTTAGCTGTAATCATGCAGCCCATGCTCTGTCTGTAGTCATGTCTGTATCAGTGTAGGGTCATGGAGACTAGGCCTGTCACGATAATTACGTTATTGATTATTGTACAATATATGGACATGACCTCGATCATTTTTGCTGACCATGACATTGCCCATTGTGTTTATATGTGTGTTTGTCACCAACATTTTAGCTAGTCGCGCTGCTTCTGTCCTCTTGTCTGCTCTCTGTGTCGGAGGCTCAGGCAGCTCCTCTACTCCACACACATAGAGTGGATAGCAACAGGTGAAGATAACGTGTTACTCTAGGGCCTAGGCTAATAGGTGTTTTAATAGGTGTTTTCCCGACGACTGGATAATTCCAGCCAGAAAGTCCGAACGGACTTGGTTTCAAACTTGGAGATGGAGAGGTGCCTTCCCGACAGTTGGCTATTACGGATGTCTTTGCCCGACAGTGCAAATACAAATGTGACAGCACGAAATGGCGAACGCTCACAGATAGCGGAACTCACTATATAGTCAAAGAGATGCAGCCAATGTTCTTTGAAAGGGTGTAATTGCATTATTATGCTATTATATTATCATATCAGTGGCATAAAATGTCTTTTTATTTATGGGACAATATATCATCCAACAAAAGTAGTTATTGTCACAGACCTAATGAGTCTTACTAATCAATATCACTCAAATGATAGAAACAATCTAATCAGAAATGTAGCCGGAGATAATGAAGTTTTAGCTTGAGACAAATTTTCAAACAAAAAGCCAGACCACTTCTGACACAAAGTTGGCTTTCTTCTTAATTTTCAGCTAAAGCAATGGGAGATATTATTAGAATGAGTCAAGGTGGTTGGCAGAGATGCACCCATGCACAAGAGTTGCCGTCCTCTCGCCGTTCCTGCAGTGTTTATTTGACGGTAACCTTATCTGTAGAGTCTACACAGAGAATCTGCCCTAATGCTCCCTCAGCCATGGCTCAGGATCAGGAGAAGCAGCGCCGCTGGAATACTCATCATTTCATGACTGTACTTTACCAACAGTAAATTAGGACAGGAGAGAGTGTGATGCAGAAAGCAGACATCCATGGGTGCATGTGTGTGTACGTGCATGCACAAGATACTGGCTCTTTCATGTGCACAGTAAGCTAGTGTTTGTCTCTGGTGCCTGCAGACACAAGCCAACCCTTCTGAATAAGTGACCTGTCAGTGCTTGGATTAGGGCATGCAAGTATGCTGGATATTGTCCATTAAGTGTTTGTCTGCCCATAAGGCTGCGTCTGCAAAAGTTGTGAGTGCAGAGGCCCTCTCAGCTGCCCCCTGGGTTCCTGTGATTGTGAGAAGGCAGAACACTATGTCCAGCACTCCGCCACTCAGAGGAAATCTCTCCTCCTTCTACAAACAGGAAACTGCCGTCCATGGAAGGGCTAGTGCTTCTAGAGAGGCAGAGAGAGAACAGGGGAGATTGATGGGGGGAGAGAGAGAGAGCGAGGTAGTCAAACTGAGGTGGAGGAAGACGGTGAAAAACAGCATGTGCTGCCTGCCAGGAGACATGGATACGATTTATTTCTCTTTGTTGATGGATATTTCTGTTCACTATGTTTGAACTACCTGGCCCCAAACATCCATACTTGCATGCAGTTTGATTATTTGGCAAGATAGTGGCACCTTTTAAAAGAGCACAGAAGATAACCATTGAGTAGGTTATCATAGGTTATAATTACCTCCTGAGTAAAGATAAACAGACCCAAGATGAGATCAAAATTGTGTGCTATGTTGATTAACAGGTTTGATTTTGGTTGTGTGGCGACAAAGTGTCCTCTGATACTGATATCGTCTTTTGTTTGTCATTTGATATCCGAAGAAGTGGTTTATTGCTGACTAACAGGGTGTGGCCCAGTCAGGGAGTTTGCACAGACGAAGGTTATAAGGAGTCATGTGGTGGTTTGGAAGTAAGGTTTACAGTCAGGTGAGGGACTGACATAATTAAGTGAACCGATGACAAAGGAATGCAGACACAGCATATTTAGCATTTGAGCCAGCCGGGTAGAGTGGCTGTTAAAGTGACTGCCCTTCAGCAGCATGACCCGGGGTCAAGCCCCCAGTCTGCTGAAGTGGTTTTGAGACCCTGAATCCCTGCCAGCTGTGTCAGTGGTTCCCAACATGAGTCCCAGGGACCCCCGGGTATCCTTGATGGGATTCTAGGAGGTCCTAGAAGTTAGCACAGTGACAGAATTTACGAGGATAACTGTTAACGCCCCCACTATTGTTATCACCTCACCTACATTATAGATGGTATAGAATTCTGCATAAGTTCATATCTAACAACAAAAATAATCTAAGATGGAGTTCGTGGGGACGCTGTCTTATTGGATCAAGGAACACAAGGATTGGGGGGTCCTTGATGTGGAAAAAGTGAAAAGACAGTTTCCCTATCAATAAAGTATCACATTATTATTATTATGATGATAGACTGGTCATGAATCTAGACTCAGCTGTTGATTTAACAAGGCTAAGTGTTTCTGGGTGTTTCCCTGTCTCTCACCAGGCCTTTGCCTGAAGGAAAATGCGGTGCGTCAGCCATAATTCTTGAGTGGTTATGCTAGTGATGAGCTAGATGCTATTAGACAAGGCTGTGTAGTAGGCAGACCAATGTCTGGACACAGTGCCCGGTGTTTGCCAGGAAAGAAGCGTGCCACTTTGCCATTCGATGCGTGATGCAGGCTTTTATCCAAGCCTTAGTTTATCTTAATGTCACCATAACAAACCTCACGTAACACTCCTACAATTGTCTCTCTCATGTTAGATCAGCTCTTGGCCTGGCCTAATGTAATCGTAATAGCCCAACACAATCAGCAACATTAGGGCGATTGTATGGGCTGAGTCACTCAATTATTCTCCCAGCTCCTTTCATCTGGGTGCAGTATCCATTACCTGATGTGCCTTAAGCTGCCAACTGTTGCAAACACAACAGACAGACCCCACCTCCTCTCCAGCCTGACGATTGTGTTGAAGGGCCAATAACAGCCGTCGTATTGTGCTTTTGGTCGCAGTATTCACTTACTCCACTTCCACTTTGATAGTAGGTCACCATGGTTACCACTCCCAACTACTGGCCACAGCTGTGCTGCGAGGATCTCTTGTTGTTAATAAGTCACATGCAGCGAACAGCGACACACTTTCTCCAAAGGTTGCTGCTCCAGTCGGGTATGGTGGGGTCAACTCCATTCGCTCTAGGTCAGCTGATGCAGGCAAAACAATTGTTGTTTTGTTGTTGTTTTTCTTCTGCGCTGGGACCCAGGCTATAGGCAGTCTATTTTTGTCTGTGTGACACAGTCCTGTTTCAGGCTGGTTCACACAAGTGTTGCCATTGTACGAGCTCCTAATGTGATCAGGATCAATTTACACGATTCGTCTATGATCCAAAGTATTGCCAGTGTTAATGTTTGGGTAAATTAAATGCTTGCCAAGTATTTCTTTGTTTTGGATTCATTTTAGATGCTGTAATGCTTGAAGCTGGTGATTCTGTGATGTTTTCAACACATTCAATGCTGTCAAGTGCCAAAAATGTTTTAGTGAACTACAAAGACCATAATTCATTGCACCTATGATGTAGCGCATCCTATGCTCCTTCATGTCGTGGTGTCTGTGCCGACAAACTGAATGGAGAGACAGTTTGAATCCGACGGAAGTATAATAGTCATGTTGCAATGCCATTAGCTTATAATGGACTGAGATACTTAAGTGCCAGAAGGAATACGACTAAATGAAACAATCAATGAATGAATGAAACATCAATAACATGTTGTCAATTACCAATCAACCATTGCCAATTAACCCTCCCCCACCCTAACGGCTTGATGAATGCTTTGGCCTTCAAGATCTTTGACAGGATCACAAGAGGAGCTGTTGAACAGATAGTCTACACCAGAACATGGATTCCATACTTTGGCTTCATAATCATGTGTGTGTGCATATCCCTCAGCTAGCAGCAAGTCTTGACTTTAGGTTTCTGAGGTTCTGGGCGTTCAAGAGTGTAGCCTCAGCAGCCTGGCTATGGCGCTCCTCCAGAAAACGTCTTTCCAGTCGCCTCTCTAGTCGGCTCTAGATGATTCTGGTTTGGCACCTCGGAGCCTTTAACCCCCACCCCTCGATTTGTACTCCTCTCCCTCTACCCCCCAACTATCTTTCCCTCTCTCAGTCAGTCTCTCTCTGGTTCTCCCTGTTCCTTCTGCCTCTGTGTTGTAATTGAAAGCAGCTGTCCACCGCTGTCACGAGGTTACTACAGTTCACACAGACCAGTTTTTGGAGGAGGGCCTGTGCTTCGTTCAGCGCTGCAGTTCCCCAAAACGCAGTCTAGCAGCAGACTGCAGATCAGCTTCACTTCAAATACAAGGTTAACTTTATACTGCGAAAAGTGTCTTTAGATTAGACGCAACACTAGAAATGTCATTACCAGGACTATGGGCATCATGGGTAAAATTAGAGAGTGTTGAAAGAAGGTAAAGTGCAAGAGCCATGAGTCAGAGAAAGTGGGAATAGATGTGTTATTACTGGAGTCCTGTTCATTGTCTCTGCTTTCCAGACAGTATTACACAATTAACTTCACATTAGATGAGCTAGCTATCATGCAACACTGCCGGCTTTACTGAGTCAGGCTGCAGAAATCCCTCAGTACCTTTTTTTATATGAACACTAAATCATTCCACTAGCTTTTTTTGTGCACTCCGAAAATTCACCTCCAGCCAAGTAGATTTTTAGTAAAGCGTAGAATCACCAGATGAGGGCTGGTTACCTGCCCAAGTGACTGGTAGATTTCATTCAGAGCTCATTCATTCACAACGTTACGGTTTCACCCGTGGATATATTATTTTTTACCTGTGTTCTCTTCCGACCTTCGGGAAGTCACCGGAAACCTGTGGGACTCTGAATTTCCTGATCAACTTAAACCATTAGCTGAAGAGATGGTTATCAGACACTAGAGTGTCTTATCCTTAATGCTATTCTGCCTGAAATACACACAAACATTGAACGTCAAATGTGTACAGAGTGATATTTATGTCAGTATGTGTTGTGTTACCATGCAAGTTATTGATTTGTCTCTGTATCAACGCCACAGTGACAAATTCTATACTTTTATTGTACTTGTATGTGATACAGCACCTTCGTATTTGAGACTTTGGCAAAGTTTTGTTGAAATAAGGATGTTCAAGTAAGTTTTTTCTCCCATGTGTGTGTATGAACCTCATTACTCCTACTGTTGCCATAAACAACGGGGTAATGCTGACAAAGGGATGTTGAAAATGGTATCCAGGATATGATATATTACATGAATTATCACACAGCCAAACAGACCTTTTATTGTTCTTCCTACTTGGAAGTGTCTCACCATTGATCTTATGACAGTGCTATTTGGTTAATGGAGTGTCTTGAGAGTTGCATATAAAGGATGGCTCTCCATCTCCACAATCGCTGTCTGTCTGCCTGTAACATGACTGTTTTTTCCCAGTAGCAACTGTAACTAGCAGACACAGCAAATGGGCCTCTGGGAAGGTGTTGATTAGCAGTATGAGCTGAGTCAGTGTTTGCCAGCCATCTCCCTTAAGTGAACCTAATCTGTCTGACCTCCCTCAAGCCCAACTATTAGTTTACTATTAATACGCCCAGGCGGTGAAACTGTCCGGCTGCTAGCTGTGGCTTATGAAAACCTAAACCTGTCGAGAAAAAGGCCTTATGAACGATTCCTCCACTCCTTACCTGCATCTGTCCTTTTGTAATGTTGATAATGAGAATCCTTTCAGGCTGCCACTTGGCTCAAAGCTTATGAAAGTGTTCTCACCTGCCCTCCGTCTCTGCTTGGCATGTAGACAGAGTAAAGCAGATCTTCAAGGCGCTTTCTGCTGCCAGCTGCTAAGGCGCGGTAAGGTGGCTAGTGGAGGCTGGTCTTAGGCAGCTGTCGACCAAACCAAGTCTATTAGAAAGAAAATGCACGGCATGTAAGGTCTGATCTAGTCTAGGGTGAGAACGTTTAATACGGATGACATGTCAGTGCAGCTCATTAACATGTCGGCTGTGTTATTCAATTGTCCTCTCGTACCGGGAAAGGATTAAGGCTGCTGATTCACATGCAAATTGAATATTCTCGTTTGCTGCGTGTGATCAAAGCTGTTGTTAAGTGTTGAGTGTCTATTCATCATTCTGTAGCGGCAAAGAGAGAGATTTCATTGATTTCATTGCCTGGGTACCAATCTGTTTCTTCTTCGATCTATTTGTTTGTCAGACTGTCGTGCCAGCGAACCGTAGAGAACCACACTCTGATGAAGCATTCCCACGCCCGTTTTAATGTGTAACACTGTGTTAGTGTTGTTCAAGCTCAGCGTGTAATCCAGTCTTTCTGGAGCAGTCAGCCACTTATCGCCCATCCTCGTCTGTCAGTGCTAATCTCTGTTGTGTTTTCTCACCCACAGAGCGGAGAAAACAGAAGTCCTCAGCGATGACCTCCTGCAGGTAAATCATTAATCTATCTCTGTAGTCTCTAAACTGTAGCTCAACACTGGGACCGCAGCAGATGTCTGCGCTGTGACATAAGACACTCCCTGGTTTCCCTTACAGGATGAGAAAGTTCTTAGTCTATAGTTAACTACAATTACATAACTAAAATTATTTCTACCTGCAGCCCATGTTATTAGAAAAAGGGCCCAGTTGCACAAACGCAGCATTCATCTTAAGTCGTCTGTAATAGGATTTTCTAGTAAATTTTTGGCAAACTAATCTGTGTGTCAAACTGATTTTTTCACAGACTAATTTATATTCAGGAGTAAAATTTATATGGAGCGGATTGTGGTTAATATGGCATGAAACACTACAAAATAAAGTATTGTTTTTGGAAAAGGTACCACGATACTTTGTCAGTACTGATACTCTCAAAGTATTATTGCCCATGCACCTCAATAAGGGTGATAAGAGTCGGAGCAGGAGACTCAGGACCCGTTTACACGACAACGGTCCCTGCATAAAATGGCAAACTTTTTCTGTGGATTGGCCTTTTGTTCACATGAAAACAGGGTTTTCTGTGCCTGAAAACGCAAGCTTTTTAACGGGTTCCAGAGTGGAATCTTTTGAAAACCCCGCCCTTACCTTACCTCCCCGTGTAACCTGGCACAAACACAATTCTTGTGAAAATGGTGACGACATGGTGCTGCCTCTATCCGTGGTGCGCGACTCTGTTGCAACTCTGCCTCCACCCCCCCACCAGCCGAGGGTCCCTTCGCCTGGGCTGCCAAGGCAGCGGCGGCGTACCCCGCCTTGCCGAGGGGCTGTAGCGAGGCCTATGAAAGAACGCACCCTAGTCTCGTGCGCTCGTGTTTGCGTGCTCCGAGGTCGGCGCTGAGGTCCGGTTCACTAGGCCTCGGTCCACCATTCAGAACCAGCACGGTGTGTGCGGAATTGCCCTGGTCCGTCTCAGTGCGCTGGCGGGTACTCAACTCTCCTCTCTCTTCTGGGGAGGAGGGTGGGGGTGGGGTTCAATGGCCTGGCATGCACACTACAGTGTTTTCAACCGTTGATGCGGATCCGTGTGCACACAGAGCATTATCACAACTTTGTCATGTGAATGCGGATGTTTTTGAAAACGCAAAGATAAAACTTTCCCGTTTTTGAAAAACCGTTGTGGTGTAAACAGGATCTCAGAGACCGCATGAAGGGCATCAAGCCATAGTTTTTAAACCCTTGTGCCAGTTTTCTTCTCTTCAAGAACGGACACCAGGTTGTCTGGAGCCTGTAGGACTGTTTCTCAACCATGTGTCATCATGGCCCAAGAGTCTGCAGGTTTCCTCCTCTCTGGTTGACGTTATGCTAATCAGTGAATTCAGCTGCTGTAATGTTGGAAAGAAAACTTACATACTCGTTGTTGGCCTCACTGCTTATGAATCAATCAGGATGTAGTGTGTCAGTGTGGCTGTGTGTGTGTGTAACCCTCCGGCGCAGGACTTTCCCAGGGGAAACCATCTCCAGCTCCGGAGACCAATAGCAGGTGGGGTTGGGTCAGCATACCGGCTGCTCAGCAAAGACATTCCAAGTACTTTAAATTCTGTCACTGCAGATTGTCGTGTATGAAGGGACGGGGTTGTGGATGTTAAACCAACCTGAGTTGGCTGGGCACCACTCCTTGAGAACAGCCACGGCTACGTTGACAGGCTGACTTTCTCCATTGTTCCTTTCCCCACCCTCTTTTGAAGCCGGCGCATAAACAAAGGGTACTGAAAGGAAACTTTTGACAGCACTTTTCTCTATCAGGTGGTGTGAAAATTGTAGTCACTCCTTGGAAAACAGCAGTCATTGTGGAGGACTAAATTGTTAAACTTTTATTTGAGTGACAGCTAGCACATTGCCGTTAGCTTCAGAGCCAGCTTGAGTTGCTATAATGGAAATGGGACAATGAGCGGTGGTGACTACCCGCTTGGAGTTCTTGCCAGTGAACAGACAATGTTATATTATGTCTGACGGTCGCCTTTCCACTGTCCCTCAAAGGAACGATTGTTCTGCCCATCTCTGAAAATCAGCCGCTGTGACTCGGTTGTGTCGGCCTCGCGCGTCGCAGACTCTGTTGCAGTCTGATAAGGGAGAGGGAGGTAGATGGAAATCTTCTGTCCCTGCGGAGGTTGTGTCCTTCACTGCCTCAAAACAAAAACCGATACTCAATGAACTCCTCTCTCTAGAGACTCTTTTTTTTAAATTGATCATGTAGATTGGGTGAATGTCCACCGTTTGAAGCCCCTCCTGAGATTCACTTTGCCTTACCCTCAACCAGGCCCAGGCCATGTCTTGTGCTGCGGCCCCATACAGTCAGCTGGTGGGCTTGATGCAGCAACCATCTGAACCCCACACAGTCATTCATTTGATCACCTGTGCATCTGGGCTGTGGGTCCTTGGCCTGTACCTGGACTATTCATAGTACCTCTGTCCCACGGCCTCCCGTATGGTCCTCCAGAGAGGTAAAGAAGAGCTATCCCAGCATTCCTGTGCCAGCTGTCCATTCCTTGCTGCTACTCTACATAGCTGTTCTTGCAGGGGGCACTGCAGAAATACCGGCATGCCGAGCTGCTGAATGAGTAGGGGACTCCACATAGCTTGCACATGCACAGACACCCTTTGGTGTCTTGTGTCTGTCTTATGTCTGTCTTATGTCTGGGTGTGACAATAGGGGATATTTTGTAATGTTATAATCAGCTATTCTGAGTGTTTTTTGTCATATATATGCAACCAAAGAGTTGGTTGGACTGTGAGGATGTTTTGTTTGCCATCGATAGCTTATTGGATATTTCCACCTCATGCGTCATGTTTTCAGCTCTTTGTTCATTCTGTACTTGCCCAGGCATGTTCACATCCTATTTCTATAACAAATGAAAACACACACTCTTTCTCTCTCTTGCTCTCTGTCCTAGTTAGTATTAGGATTCCCTGGTCTTTGATGCGTCATGGGATTGACCACATTTTGACCTCCTCACACAGCAGGCGCAAAACACACCCTGCTGCCTGTCTGGTCCTTCCAGCTCCTTTTGGCCGGTGTTCTGCCACTCCTCAACATTGTGTGTGTGTTTGTTTGGTCTCTGACGTCAGTTTGTTATGGTGAAAGGAAGCAGACAGTCAGCAACACCCTTAGCGCCGTGCAGCCCCAAACATATCCAACATACACACAGGATCTTCTCCCTTCATAGTGGAGAGGGAGGGGAATCCCCTGTTTTCTGTGCCAGGTACTGACTGGGCTGAGTCTAAACAGGGGTCCCGTGTGTGTGTGTGTGTGTGTTTACATGCATGTGTGAGAGTGCGTTTTGTATGTTTGTATTTGACCCAGCTGTTTTGGGAATGCCGGAGGCCACCATGGGTCGGGAATGACGTAAGAGTGAGAGAACAGAGGGGGGGTGCGGGCGCTGTGCGGAGGCGGATATCTGCTTTTGAGGCTGTGGAATTCCTGAGTTCCGACTCTGTTCTGTTTTTGGAACACAATTGTCTGGTATTCCGTTGAACCTCCCTCAGCATTTGTCTCTCTCTGTTTCTGTTCATTTTGCCCTCTGGCCCTCACTGTTCCCATTTATCCTGGGAATGCTGTTTGTCCCGACTCTGAAGTTGATGTTTGTCCCCTCGAGCCACCTTTAGACCCACACTTTTTCCTGAATAGTTTCTGAAAAGCAAACACACCCCTTCTTTTCTGTTTGGAACCCATGCATAAACACCCTGCAGCCTTCCTTTGACTTTCTCACAGGCATAAACCAGTTCTCTACATCGTTAAACGCTGTGTTCACTAATGTGCCAGCCTTGTAAGTAGATTTGAACAGTAGCTTCCAATGGTCTATCTATTCATGGGCTAGTGACAGTAGGCCTAGGCTTAATGCTCACACTATTTGTCCCTGTCAGGCACCTGGCAGCAGAATAGCCTCGCTACAGAGCTTTAGTTGGCCTCTGTCCTTTAGCCCAATAGCTGTGACTCCCATCATTGACCAGCTTATCAATGATAGTATTATAGCTAGTCGGGCTGAAAGCACAGAGTGGATCTCTGTAGCCAGGCTAGCAGACAGGAGAAAGCCTGTGCCATCAAAAAGGCCTTTTAAAAGCCACAGAACCCCTCGCTGTCGGTCACAGCCCAGTGGCCGTCTCCATGGAAACGCTTCCGATGACTCATGTGTTTCAAAGAGAACATTCCGGCGCTGCCCCACAGGGACAAGCCTTATCAATCATGCTTGAACGTTGACCCCTTACTCCCTCAAGGCAGACACAAATCAAATCTGCGCATGGACCTGGACCTGATTAGCCATCGGCATGCTCAATTAGTGCTGTGAAAACTCAGGACACAATGTTTTGGTTTTTATTCGGAGAATGAGTGGTTGCAACAATATAGGCCGCTGGGTGTGTGTGTGTGTGTGTGTGTGTGTGTGTGTGTGCAAACAAACATGGAAGGAAACACTTCAGCCAAAGTACAGATTGCAAAGATATCTTCTGGTGGACAGACTATTCGCTCAGGCACCCTTGCTAACCTTGATGCTGGGATCCTTTTCAAAACAAAAGCCTTTACTGCACAACGTAATGTTTAACGGAATGAACTTTTACCTCCATTTTCTAAACTGCAGCTCAGCAGCTCTTGAACCTCAAGAGATTGCTTGGTGTACTGTATGACTTATGGAGAAAATATTTGCTGACAATTTGTGCTTGTGTGTCTTTGTGTGTCCGTGCACAGATCGAGCGGCGCATGGAGATGGTGCGCGTGGTGTCCCACAACACACACAAGAGGATGGTAACATGTCTGCAGGGACACATCGGTGCAGATGCAGAGAAGAGACATGTAAGACATCAAGCTGTACAGTTATTTTACCACCCAAATGAATCAACTGTTCCATGATTTGCAATAACCTCATTTTTAATCACCTTCCACAAGTTTTGAGTCTGTGTCAATAAGTTCTATGGCTATCACTGTTTCCCTTTACCATTATCAATGACTAGAATATATCTGCAGGAGGCCTACATGATGACATACATGTTTTGTGTTTTCTACCCCACACTATCCAACATGCACTACAGTCCGTACCACGCCTCTATACAGGAAATGGTCAGGTAAAAACACAGATTACTTCTTCCACCTCTCTGGCCCTCACCTCCACTTGCTCCATTTCCCATTCATACACCTGCCAACTTCAACTATCAGTGGAATTACTATGCATGACATGGCTTTGGGGTTACTCAGTCTGCTTAGTGATGGTGGTGGTCACACCTTTTAAAGTTTCCGACAACATCCCTGTTTGAGATCGTGATCCTCCGCTTTAGTAATAGATTTCCGACTTCTGTGGTATATACATATAATATATGTATTCTCTCTCTTTGCTCAGAAAGCTCACTTCTGCTTCATCTCTCTAACTTTTTGACTTTACTGTTGAGCTGCTGAACATAAACGGAAAGTCCCCGACAAATTTTCCATGAGCTCAAGTAGTGAAGCAATAGAAATGGGTACTGTTGATGCATTAGGTTTGCGGCTTATTGAAAGGCTAATCACTGTCCACATCTCTCCCTCTCCCACACACACACATTGTAGAAAAAGCTTCCCCTGACGGCACTATCCCAGGCCATGGTGGACGGCGGAAACCAACTAGGCGAAGACTCGCTGATAGGGTGAGTGAGCGATTGATTGACATGTCAGACAGCCAATCTCCCCTCCTTGGCAACAGTTGCTAAATGGAGCAGATGCACCCCAGAGAGTGAAATATGAGGCCATATCTTCAGGGCAAGCAATCTGCCCTGTTTTCCTTTCTGTTGAAGGGACTTTCAATGGTTTCTTACTAAGACTGAAACCGGCTGAAGAAAGAGGATCTGTGACCTGAATTATAGGCTGTTTCTCCTTTTGACAATGGCGTATTGTTTTCTTAATTATTAGCAAGGTGACCACTTTTCTTCTTGCAGCCCACAGGAATCATTTACAGTATTAAGACTTTTACTCGTATATATCGAGTACCAGTAAGATTAAGACTTCAATGACAATTAAAGAGTTGTACTGTACATTTGATGCAGAATACATAGATTAAGAATTGAAGAAGAAACACAAATATGTGGATAGAAATTGAATAAAAAACACAGCAAAATTAGAATTTTCATCAAATACAATCTTTTAATTTGTTGTTTAACACTTTATTTGCTCTGAGACTGGAAAGTATAGAGTGTAAGGATGGTCCATACACACATGACCAGACCAGAAAGTGGGAAATGAAATAATTAGCACTCCAAACAACACCTACAAGCCTCACAGCTGAAATTGTTTTATGACTCAGTGAAACAATCCATACATGGAAAGAGGACCAGACAGGCGTCGTTAAAGGATCTAGAAAGTGAATGTGTCTGTCTGTGTCTGTGAAAAACTCCACAGCAACAGTGCCTGTCTGGAAATAATGAGGAAGGGAAAGTCAGTCAGCCTGCTAGTCAGCATGCATGGTAATGGTCAAATCGATTATGAAAACACGGGGGGCTGAGGGGGTTAAATTTCTGCAGAAAACCGTGACCCAAAACCCTGACTGATGATATTAGCATGTCACTGGGCTACTGCGGGTTCCTGGCTTAGATCAGCTAGTAATTCAGACATTACATTGGCCTGATTATGCTTTGAGCCATTGCTTGCTGACAGAGTTAGTGCTGGTGTGAATGACAGGCAGACATTGTGTGATTACACCTTGGCTGCAGAAGACTTCTCATTGAATGCTGATAGGATGTGAATTGTGATTTAATTATTTATTTACACACTTCCTTCCTCCTTGTCCCGATGTATACATACCTGAACAAACACACAGACGTCTAATGCTGAGCGTGTGTGTGTTGACAGGAAGATGATGGAACTGTGTGGGGAGGCCGAGAATCGTCTGGCGTCAGAGCTGATGCAACACGAGCTGCAGCTAGAGAAGGACGTTCTGGATCCCCTCAACCTGCTAGCAGAGGTCAGAAATCTCACACCTTCTGGGGCAAAACTGCGGTCGAATCCAAAATGAACTATTTGAAAACACCCCCGGAGCGCTCTGCTTGCCTTGGGGTTGCCTTGGGGTTGCTTTCACTCCTACAGTTTGTTTTCTTTGGTCCAAACCATAGTGGAAAGGTTTACTGTGTTTTATTTTTGCATTTGGTTCAGTTAGGTTCACTAACTAAACCAAACCAGGGGTAATAAACAAAAGTCACATAGGTTGGATATTTGGTGCCATCCAGCCAAACAAACCAAACTAAAGGAGTTTGGATAAATCACTCCAAACATGCTGGGGGTGAATGAATGTTTTCACTTTCGAGGCTGTTTCATGTAGGACTGCTAGTTTACCGTATAACTGCTGGTGTAGGCTACTAGTCGAAAAGAAAGCTTATTAATTCACATCTAAGGATCTTAAGAAGGCCTTGGTCACATGAATCATCAACTTGACGTGTGTTGTGGATCTCATTCTTTCAGGTGGACATCCCCAACATCCTGAAGCAGAGGAAACAGCTGGCCAAACTGGTGCTCGACTATGATTCTGCCAGAGCGAGGTTTGTCCGTCTCACCACACATTACCTGTGTTTTTATTGCCTGACGACAATGATGCATCTGAGAGCACTATAGCACCATTAAACAGAGTCGATTGCACAAGTATTTCTGTCAAAACTAAATTGAAACCAAACTCATCTTGTTTTTGTTAAATCATATTCTGATCTCATCATTGATTTCTATAATGTTTAGTTCTGTGTGCTTGGGAACGCCCCCCCCTAACCTCCTGTGTGCTCTTGTCTTTCCAAATCCAGATGGTTGCAGGCAACCAAGTCGATAATCTCAGGAACAAACACTCAAGCACTGACGGCCAAGGCTGACTTGCTCAAGGAGGAGATGGATGAGGCCATGAACAAAGTGGAGCAGTGCAAGGTAGCAGTCACTCCGACTCAGCTTTTAGAGCAGTGGTTCCCAAACTAGGGTCTTGGGACCACTGGGGGTCCTTAAAAGGTTTTCAGGGGGTCAACAGCAAAATGCGTAATAGTTTAATTTCACTTATGCGTTTGTGCTTAAGTTCATCGACCTTGGAGTCCTTGACTTTAAAAGTAGAGTAGAGCTCTTTAAGACTATTGCCTCATTGTAGTCCTCTTTATAAAGTCGATATGAAACCATACCACAAGTCACATGTTGTCAGAGTTTCATTACAGTCATGAGGTGAAAGTAGCACTAGGTCATGGTCAAGGTCATGGCCTGCATGTTAGTGAAAGTACAACAATCTTCCAGCAGAGGCCTTGCTCTTGCACACGCTGATAACAAGCTTGTCACAAATTGTACTGTTTATGTCAAATCCATGCACCGTACGTCAGTAGACGATGTGATGACTGTGATCCTTAATGAGTGGGAAGGGCCAGAGGTCGTTTATGGCCTTCCTGGACTGAGCAGGGGAAACTGGAAATGGGCCTAGTAAGAATTTTAACTGGGACATAAAGGACCACGGCAACAAGAGGACGTTCAAGGATCAGACCCTTGGGGACTCTTGCTGACTGATCAAGCTGAGTCAGTAGAGTGTGTGTGTATGTGTGTATGCATGCATAGCGCTGAGTGATGCATCAGGTTTTCTGTGCAGGAAGCGCAGAGCCTCATGTTTCCCATTCCACAGTTCTCCCTCCAGGTCGAGTCCTGCCAACAACAGGAGGATTTATGACTCATTGTGGCTTAGCTGACCCATAACGCCCACCTTCTGATGCATCAAATACCCATTGATTTGATAGGTGCAACTGTGTAGTGGAGGCAGATTATATCCTTATTAGCTTATGGTAGAGAGCAGCAACACTACACTTTGTTTGTCAGTGCGTTTTTTATCACTGTGAAATGGAACTCAACAATTGTATTTCCTGTATTTCTTCCACAGGATCAACTTGCTGCAGACATGTACAATTTCTTCTCAAAGGAAGGGGACTATGCCTGCTACTACGTAATGGTGAGTGCGCTGCGCCGTGTGTTTGCATGCTATTCTGTGGGAACATTCACAGCTGCAGATTAACTGGAGAACAGAAAATTGGCCGACCGTTTTATTTACTTTGCTGTCGTGTCTTTTACTGCTTTTCTCATTCTTATTGTCTTTTGTTCTTTTCCAGCTTTTAGAAGCTCAAGCTGATTACCACAGAAAATCTCTCACAGTTCTGGAGAACGTTTTGCCGGCCATCCAGGCTCAGCAAGGTACAGTACACGCACACATGCCTCCACACACATGCATCTACCCCAGAATAGTGCTGCACAGTTTAAAACGATTAGCACCCTTCTTCTCAGCGCTCCATTGACAACTCTCTGTTACCCTGTTCCAGCGCTTGTATAGTGTCCCCAAAATACATCCCATGGGCCCCTGGATCCTGGATGCCCTCCCTCCCTCGGGCCCATGAAGGTTTAACTGAGCATGACACAGGAATTCCTGTCCATCAGCAACAGCCAAAGATGGAGGTTATTACGTTTTAGGCTTTCACTCACCAGAGGAAAACATTAGCAGTGTCCGTCCAGTGAATAAGTAGTGGTGTTGGTTGTGTTATAGCACTAGACAGTCTCAGGCTGGATCATCTGTTTTTTCCCCCCAACCTTATTTATCCAGGAAAAATCGAGCAACACCCTTTTCAGCGACAGCCTTCACACACAGTTGTGCACATTCACAGTAGGAGCTGCCCAGTACAACCACAGGTTTCTACTGTTGGGCTGCAAGCAGCTGCCAGTGGAGCAGCTGGAGGTTAAGTGCCTTGCTCAGGGGCACCTGGACAGTAGTTGAGGCAGGAGAGTTATGCATTCTGGGGTTTCAACCCAGTTATCTTTCAGTCACAAATCCTCTTCTCTAGCCTCCAGGCGGCCGCCGCCCCAATCTAGCTTTGTTGCGGTGAATGCCACAGGTATTCGTATCTACCAAATCTCTCAGGAACACTCTTTTGTTTTGACTGCTTAGCTTTCCTTGCCACAATTACGTATTTTTCTCTTTTACCCACCTCTCTTCTCAGAG
>CABFOS010126781.1:0-13860 GCA_900660315.1 Diretmoides pauciradiatus | reverse complement strand
TATGTACAAAAAAAGTTAACGTACAGCCCTGAAAGGGATGATGCGTTAAGTAATTAGACCTCACTTCCTGTGTACATGGCGCCCTACGCGGCACCCTGTGATTTGGATCCACCCCAAAATTTCAGGGGGTCATCGTTGACCGATACTACACCATTTCACCGATACTACACCCTTCCACCGAGTTTAATGAAAATCGGTCTGGAAGTTTTTACATAATCTTGTACACGGGCACTTCCTGTGTACGTGGCGCCCTATGCGGTGACCCGTGATTCAGATCTGCTTCAAAATTTCATGTGGTCGTCAGTGACCGATACTTCACCCTTCCACCAAGTTTCATGAAAATTGGGTGATGTGATAAGCAATTAGAGCTCACTTCCTGTTTATGTGGCATCCTACATGGCGCCCTGTGATTCGGATCAGCCCCAAAATTTCACAGGGTCGTCGATGTCCGATACTACGCCCTTCCACCAAGTTTCATGAAAATTGGTCTCGTACTTTTTGCATAATCTTGTACACGGATGTACGGGCGAACGGACATACGATGGGACCGAAAACATTACCTCTCGCCCCCGGACTTCGTCCTTGGGCGGAGGTAATTAAGGCACCTATCTTGCAGTAGCTATGCAATATTATTAAGCTGCTTGAACAGTCTTGTGGTCCAACACATCCAACTTCAACAAGGCATGCCTTATCTATGCTTCCTCCATTCATATGCCTCATTAAATCCATCTTCCCATTAGTCGCTCATAAGGGTGGGCGATATGACATTGTATGTATTGTATGTATATATTGTTCGGACCCCAGGAAGAATAGCTGCAGTTTTGCTGCAGATAATTGGGGATCCAAATAAAACTATAAACTATGCGATGATATCGATATTAACATGCCCATGAAACGACATCTAGCAATATCGAGTATGTCTTTGCACATCAGCCAATCATATATTCTGACACAAGACGACCTGGTCAAATCCACTAATCGGTTAATTGGCATTCGATGCAAAAAAATATATATAAATTTGAGGCTGCATGTCTACTATCTTGCTGTAGTTTTCCGAATTTTTGAAATTGGTCCAGTATTCAGCTAGCGGTTAGCAGTTGGTTAGCATTTAGCGGTGGAGCTAACCAGCTGCAATGTAAGGCTTCGAGGCAAGTTTGACCCTAATTGTACATGCTCTAAAAGTGTTTGTTTTTTGCCACTGACAGGCTCCGATTGTTGTTATAAGTGTCTGACAGGATCCCGCTTGATCCAGTCTGTTGTCATTGTGTTAGCATCCACTTGTAGCACAACTAGCTACAGCTTTGGCTCTTGTTGCAGCTAACAAAGGATCAAGCAGACCGGATCAAGCGAAAAGTAAAGAAAAACATTTTATTCCTCTGTCGGGATCCTGTCAGACACTTATAACAACAATCGGAACCTGTCAGTTGCAAAGAAAAAAACACTTTTAGAGCACTTACATTTATAGATTGAAAAGGTTAATTTTGTCTTCATATATATATAGTTATTAGTTTTCTTATTTTCATTCAATTTAGTTGTTGCATAGGTTGTTACCTGCTGACTGTCACTTCAGCCTTCTTCAGAGCTGTCATCTGACTTTCTGGTCATGACGTGCCTTTATCAGCTGGCTGGATCGGGAACCTGTATGTGAACGTATGGTTCCTTTATTCAGCCAGCTGATAAAGGCACGCCATGACCAGGAAGTCAGATGACAGCTCTGAAGAAGGCTGAAGTGACAGTCAGCAGGTAACAACCTATGCAACAACTAAATTGTCTGAAAATAAGAAAACTAATAACCACTTACATTTATGTTCGAACTTTCCCCGAAGCGTTACATTGCAGCCGGTTAGCTCCACTGCTAACCGCTAGCCGAATACTGGACCAATTTGAAAAGTTCTTGTTCCCATCAGTCACGTAGACACAAGGCAATGGGCAAATAGGGTCCAGATTGAAAAATACCAAAGTTACCCTTTAAACACAGCAAAGCGTATGCCGAATATGAAAGACTACCCGAGTCAACTGAACAAAAAACAAACTGCCAGCTCAAAAGCAGGTACAGACATTAACTGAATTGTGTTAGCACAAAAGTGCAATACGGCAAGAAAAGCATCCAATGGCAAGATACAACAAATGCTGTCACTAACTACAGTGCAAAACACATTAACACGGAGGATTTTCTGTTCGCACGTTTCTTATTTTTTTGATTGTGTTATTTATTATTATTGCTATTCATAGTTAAAGTTTAAAGTTGTCTCTATTTCATATAATAACAGTTTGTGAGCATAAGATGTTTGCTGATGTTTGCTGCTTTCACTTATAAAAGACCTGTATATTTTCTTTAGGTTAGCTGATCTAAGTGACTTTGTATGCCAGAAGAAAATATTAATATTACATTTTTATCAAAAGTGAAAAATATCATCAAATATGACAGAAAATATCGGGATATTATTTTTTGCCCATATCACCCACCCATAGTCGCTCATCTTCATTTGGAGTGGCATATTCCAGGTAGTAGACGTTGAGTCCTTGGGATCATCGGTGTCATAGGTTGGTCTGTTCACCTCTTGACCTTCCTCTTGGTTGTGGCCAGTTAGGATGTGACTCTGATGATGAACGCAGTCTCAATAGGTGGATCAAATCTAGCGGAGTGGCCAAACATGAGGTGCATATGTCTGACTTAATAGGAGATACGGGGTTGGTACATAATTTCCAGAATCGTAGTGTTGGGCCATGAGGAGTTGCTGAGGATTGTCCAGAGAGCCAAAGGCTTACAGACAGCGAGTGAGGTCTAGGGTGTCCGTGATGACAATCCATCAATGAGGATTGAGGTTACCAGGTTATAGAAATGGCCTTTTTTGTTTACAGGTTCAATTTGAGGGATAGGCTGTGTTGTTCCAGACACTATCTGGCCTGGTCATGGTAGAGGCTAAATGTTGATGTCTGCTATGGTTCTGCAGTCAGCATGATGTGAGTGTGCTACCTTGAGGTAACAGAATTTAGGAATAACATCAGCCTGATGACAGTCATTGACATTGCTGGCAGGGAAAGGTTCCCGGACACTGGGAGATTTAGCTTTCTTCTTATCCTAGCAGATAATGAAGCCAAACTGATAACAGGCTCCCATTAATTGACAATGGAGAAGGCGTAGGCTGTATATATGAATGCCATTCCAGATTGGAGACTTGGAATGTTCACAAATACTGATTGAATTGCCCTATAGGCCACACATCTGTGTTCCGCTGAAACCGTATGTATTCATTTTTGCATGTTTTGCATTATTAATTGAGTTTTGGTTCTTTGGTTATTTTAGCTGTAGGAAAATACTGGTACTGTCATACATCCTCCAGATCTTGTGTCTCTAACTTTGCCCGTTTTAGTTTTTTTATTGTAACTGACAACTGACATTGCTCCCCCAACATATTGAAAATATTTCAACACACACACACACACACACACACACACACACACAAAAGTGGTCACCCTTGGAGCTTTACCCTGCTAGTGACAAGCACAGAATATATATCTAATTTACTTTGACCGGCTTGTATCCATACATATCTTTCCATATTAAAAAATGGAGATACAGGCCACACTTGAAAGAAAAAGCACATAAGTGCAATGACAGTATTTAATCTTTCTTTCTATTCTTTCTATTTCATATTGAAACATCATGCATTTCTGTAGTGTTTCATCTACCAATCAACTTAACACATTCCTTGAAATGAATGGAATCCATTATCTTTTCTTTTCTCTGAAAGTCAGCCAGCAAAGTTTTAAAGTTATTGTCCAAAAAAGGACACAACAGTGGTGGGAAAACATTTCCACTTTCAAGAGCTACCTCACTGGAAGTCTGACATTTCTCATTTGGATTTGACAGGGTGCTGCTGAGAGCAGAGCAGCATCACTCAGGGACAGCGCTCTGGCTGTGGCTCCTATCTCTCATTTTCTCTCTTCTTCTCTGCAAACACGCCCCCACACTCACTCACATCACCGGAAGACAGCCAGGCTGCACAGCAATATGGGCTCCCGACTCATAACGCAGCATGCTGGCAGGCTAACAACAGAGAAGTACTATAGCTACACTTTACCGCAGCGTCCTTGTGCCAGGAGATGCAGGTTTGTTGTTGTAAAGCTGTGATTGCCAAGGCCTGAAGTTGGTTGTTGAAGTAAGGCAGTGATATGTGAGGAATGAGGCTCAATTGTGTACCTCAGCACAGAAGCCTCAATCCTCAGAATGCACAAAGAAACCAATAAAACGCCTTATATAAGAAGCAAAGTGAACAAGCAAACAGGCTCTCTCGATTTTGTAAAGATGAGAACGAAAGGTCTGGAAACTTTTCATTACAACCCTGATGACATTTCCATGAGCCGTGGCCCGTGACAATGCCCCTTAGTCCTCCGACATTCACGAGGTAATTAATAGTTGACTTAGAGGGATTATAGTACATGAAGCAGCCTTTTGTTTTAGTGACCTTGGAGAGGTTGACTAATCTCTCTAATTGAACAGTTGTAAACACCAATGTTCCCTCTCTGTTCCAATGTCAATTTGCTCACTTGCGAGTTCTTGCATACTACGCAGACCATTTGCACAGTATCTTTAGGGTGAAGTCAAGTGTTCTCATCTTGAGTGTGGGTATTATGATAATCTATTTATCTAGAAGCAATTTCGCATCACAAAACATTGCATCCGCTGAAATGCATATCAGGGAACCTCTAGCCACCTTGCTCATAATTAATGTATTCAAACCAAAGGATGAGAAATAACTGCGTGTGAGTCACATGTAATATTAAAGTCATGTTCTCAGTGTTCCTGCTTGTCTGTATCACTCTGCCCAGCGTCAGAGAAATGATACTAAATATTCATACTCTTAATAGTATTTCCGCATTTTACAATGTGATGATGGATTTCCCTGTCTATGCCCTCCTTGAAAACCCTGTTTCATAAATATTTAATGGGGTCCTCTAAACAATTTTTACATTTTGTCATCTTCAATGATGCATGCCATCAAACTCATAGGAAAAGTGCTTCATCCCACCCCCATTGCCCTCACCATCCCACCTCATCCAATTTGTTAGACTGCCAACTTTCTTGGGTTTGTATCTATGATCAAATCTTTTAACACCAGGTCAAATAGGTAGCTGTGGTCCACGAGTACCTATAATGGCTTTGTAAGAGCATGCTCATATATTAGTAAACGAAGACACATGAACTTGAAAGATGCAATTGCAGTCTCTCTCCAGAAACATGTCTGGTGGATGCATCAGAGCTAACTGGGGTACATTAATCTCAATATTCTTCATGCTAAAGCAAAGGTTCCTGTTCACTGACAGCTTTAGAAAATTAAAGTAGATAAGACACATTCTGGAAATAAAGCAATATAAAAGTAAACACTTATTCAATTATGTGCAGCAAGGTCAGAAGGCTCAAAACAGTCTGTGTGCGTGGGCTACATACTTCTGTGAGCATTAAAGAAACATTTAAGTGCATTATATAAAAACAGAACTAACTGAAATAATGAATATGGTATACTGGAATGAGAAACTTGCCTTCATGATATGGTGCTCTTACCCATAGATATAGAAACATAGATATATCATTGGCATTTGGATTGTACGTCAACGTCGCCGCCATATTGGGGAGGTCAAGACTGGCCTGTAAACCAATACAAGTAAATGGGGGAGATGTGCTTTTTCTGGATAAAATGCACTATAACATTTACATTTCTCAACCGATTGCAATTAGTCGTTTATAGTGTAGCAACCCTGTTCGGATATGTGTTCCATTCATGTTTACTGTCAGTTATGGGTGATGTTTTAGTAGCTTTCTGTCAATCACCAGTGTTAGGGTTCCTGTGATGGGTTGAGAGGCGGGGGGAGTCGGGTCAAGGTGAGGTGACGAGGACCCGGTGACGAGTGTTGGGGGTGCTGAGGGCGTATAGTGAGAGCGAGGTTAGAAAGCGTTTTTGGGGCCGCCCAGGTAGTGTAGCGGTACATTGCGCTGCCTACCAACCCTGAGGTCGCAGGTTCGATCCTTGGGGTTGCTACCGGCTTGGCTGGGCGTCCCTACAGGCGCAATTGGCAGCGCCTGCGGGTGGGAAGCCGGACACGGGGATTTGTCCTGGTCGCTGCACTAGCACCTCCTACTGGTCAGCCGGGGCGCCTGTTCGTTGGGGAGCGGAGCTGGGGAGGATAACGTGTTCCTCCACACGCGCTATGCCTTCCCAGTGAAACTCCTCGCCGGCTGATGTACAAGAAGCGGTGGCCGACTTCACATGTGTCGGAGGAGGCGTGTGATAGTCCACACCCTCCCCAGACCAACAGTGGGGGGTGGAGCAGGACCGCTTAGGCAGGGGAATTGGACATGTACAATTGGGAGAAAATGGGGTAAAAATCCCCCCCCAAAAAAAGAAGGGAAAAAGAGTGTTTTTGGTGTGGTTACGGCCAACAGAAGTTCAAGATAATAAATGCACTGGATTAGTTCTCCTGATATTCCTTCACATCGATCGATGACGGGACGCTACAATATATTCAAGGTTTTATAATCTACGTGGAGTAAAAAAACAAAAAAACTTTTTGTCTACTCCACGTTGATCATAAACCCTTGAATACTTAAAACGCCTCATTGAAATCGGTTGAGAAATGTAAACGTTGTAGTGCTTTTTATCCAGAAAAAAACACAGCTCATCCTTTTACCTGTATTGGTTTACAGGCCATGTCTTGACCTCCCCAATATGGCGGATGCGCGGACACATAGCGGCGACATACAGCAGCGGCCAATGAGGTATCTACGTTTCTAAATCTATGCTCTTACCGACTTGCTAGGCTAATGCTAGCTAGGTAACGTTTGCCAGATCATGGCTCTACCCTTTGGGAATCTTTCATGGTATGAGTTACCACTCCCAAAGAGTCATGTTCTGCTCCATTGACTTTTTCCACTGCCAAAGTCAGAGCTCTATAATTAAAAAACTATGTCGAATTTCACTCACCCAAAACTCACCTGTACTGTCTACTTTCACCGCGTTGACATGCGCTCCATCTCCTATGCACAAATAAAGTCTTAGATGTTGTCAAAGACAAGTTTACCTCAAATGTCCATTGTAATGAAATCAAAGATGACAAACACTCTCTTTTCTACTCTAAAGTAATTAAATACGTATTTCATATACATCTAAATGAAATACTGCCTATCTCTATATGTGTATTGTATAAGTGGGAATGTGGAGACATACAATGTAATGGTATATGGTCACAGCAAGGAAAAATATATACGCCCCTGCTGTGCATGAGGGCCCAAGATATTGTCCTGGACCCAAATTAACCTATGTGATATCATGGAGAGTGGCCTGTGATAGTCCATTTCATTTTGACAGAGGCACTATACTGTAGTAACCCTGCTGGAAGGGAAGCCATGGAGACAAACACACACCTACTCTGCTCAAGACAAAATATCTTATCTCAGATAAATTCACCCTTTCTGATGGAACTAACCTGCCAGATCCCTTCCCTCCTGTCAGTGGGTGTGAGATCCAACTAAATGGCCAGACATATAGCAAACCTTTTTCAGACACCTAGTGTATAGACTATGGAAAAACTCAAGGTCTACAAGTTATTAGACAAATATGTGATTTGTGACGTGTATGTAGATTTGCAATTTTTGTGTGCTACCGACCCGACCCTTACCAATGATATATAACATACCATTTGCTTTCAGATTGATGGTCCGGTGTTTTCTTAAGACAGATATGATATAAACATCAGTTAGGTCTTAAAATTGGATTTAAAGTTTAGATAGCTAAACTTAGTAGCCTTGTAATGCTTACACCTGAATTTGAGTTTATGTCTTAATTTAATACCATATATAGACCGGCATGTTGTCTAATTGTCTATCCGCATAACAGTATATACATTTCCTTGTATTAGTTATGGTACCTGATATAAAATCACAGGAATTTCCTATGAATGATGCGAGTCTTGCAACCAGAGGACTCAGGAGAATACGGTTTGATTCAAATTCATTCCTGACAAGCTACAAAATTGATTTTAAAAATGGATTTTGCCTAATTTGCTTCCTTTTTTTCTATATTTATCTTAGCTATTAACTGTTACCAATGTGAGCAGGTAAAGATAAGCTTTGATAGATGAACACTTAAAACCACAAAACATGATAGAGAGTATCATTTGGTTTCTCTCTTCATCAGCAGCCGTGGGCTTTCAGAGATTTAATGAACGTTCAACTTACGTTTTGAGGATAAGAGGATAAAGCACCTTTTTAAAATGAGTTTAATGGGAATTCTATACCCAGTTGACATTAATAATGACAAGGAAGGCTAGGCCTGCAGATTGTGGATGGACATAGACAATGGCATGTCTGTCTCCTAGACATGCTACAGAACCCGAGTACACAAGACTTCCCAGTGTATATGGCCTAGGGTTACTAAAATGAATATGGCTAAGGTGACATTGGTGAATTTTTCTTTTGGTCATGTGTTTGTAAATATCAATGACTTTGTTGGGGTCAACTGGGATGTCCCTCAATGGATAGCAGCAGGAGATCTGAGAGGCTGCCTTCCCCACATCTGTTCCTGAGCTGGGTCTTGATCAGCTTCAGTTTAGAGAATGACCACTCTACTGAAGCGGTTGTCGCTGGCAATGTGCCATATCATGTATTTTGGGGAGCTTAGTCAGCGTAGGGAAAACTGTGTCTACATCGTTGATGTTTACCTTAGCATAGCTTGCACATTGCTCCGGTGCTCCTCCAAGCACTGGGATTGATGGTCCTCTGTAGAAGATTGGGAGCTGTACCTGTACCTCTGAAGTATCTTTCTGTGTCTGGCTTGTCCAGGTATTTCATCAGGGTCCTCAGTGCCAGCTGCCCTTGCTTGTTCTTTAGCTTTGGAAAAGAGGACCTTGAATTTCTCTTCTTTCCACCCTTTCCCTGACCCCTTACACAATGGTGTATGACACTGACAGATCAAGGTCCTTTCTATGGAGTGCAGAAGACGCAATGGTAGTCTCAGTGAAGACAGGTGTGGCGATAACCATGCATAGAATAAATTCAAAATCTATGCTACACAAGAGCATCCGGGTATCACCTGCTGCAGAGTCTGGTGGATCACTCTCAGCCATGTCCTGAAGCAGCTGCACCCGGGCAGAAAGGACTTTCTTCAGTGGTCTCAGGGCACAGGAAGCCCACTGTATGTCAGACAGTCTTTTCAGCTCATGGACTCTCTGGCCAGGGTACTTTCACAAATGCTGCATGGCGTATTTTAGATCAAGCTATCAAAGTGTATAGCATTTTGACTAAATTGAAAAATCTGACTTTCAATCGGACTTGTTGACTTGATTTGGCACTCTCCACCAAGACCAAGCTCAGACAGTGAGCATGACAGTGCACAGTGACCGTGAAAGCTTTCTCATTATGGCTCAGAATTTGCGACTGCAGACCCCTGTAGCTTCCGCTCATATTTACAGCTCCGTCGTAGCCTTGGCCCCGGATATCTCCCATTTTTAACCCATCGGGTGCCATTACAACATTCTCTAATTTTTTACCCGTAGTTCCTGCCACGTCACAAACTTGTAAAAATCGCTCCTTGATTTCCATCTCATGGATAAAATGAACAACAATGACACCTGTTCGACATCCAAGAGAATGGAGAATATTTTTTGATTGAATGACTCTTCTGACAAGTGGCAAGGGCCTTGATTATGTCATTCTGTGTCTTACTGTAGGACAACAGAGACTTCTGTGGCTTTTTATGTTGGGACTGGATGTGGTTGATATTATCAAGGTGCATATTGATGTTGGAATCATATTTTGCTAGTACCTGAAAAAGTTCAAGAACGTTTCCCTTGTTTAAAGATGTGCTACATTCATCCTGACCCCTGAACGCCCCGTTTTGCCTTGTGAGATACAATGTTATATCTACAGTACTAGCATGGCCATTATTTCTGTTTTTCTGTCGCTCTTGTTCTTTTTGGCTTTTCTTTCTATGTCTGCCTTCTCGAAAGCTGTGTTACTTTGATACTCTAACTGCTTCAAAAAGAGTCTGCACCTAAAACAGAACATATTTCCACAGAGTACTCTAGCCAGGGGTTTCCTGTGGAATGAGCACCCCACCGTCTTGGGACACCTCAGAACTGGTTGACAAGGCCCAAAAGAGCAACACAACTCCACAAATCTCTGAGTTATCTATGCTGTGCTTTTGAATGTGTGCAGGATCAGTTGGATATTTTAATGCGAACAGAAGTGCAGTGCCTGTGTTATTTGTTGCTGTGTCCTTTGGATTTTCAATGGCTTCGGTTTCCATTTCGTCAAGTTCACTTCCATCTCTAGCCACTCCAGACTGTTCCTCTTCATAATATCTCTCCCTGCCATCTTCATCATCAGGATCACTCTTCTTGACATCTTCATCATCTCTCTCCCTGGCATCTTCATCATCATCACCATCACCATCATCATCACCATCAATCACCCTGATATCTTCTTCATCATCATCATCACCACCACCATCTCTCTCCTTGATATGATCTTCATCCTCATAATTTCTCTCCCTGAGATCATCATCATTTCTCTCCCTGGCATCCCTTGGCTTTCTGATATCTTCGTCCTCACTGACTATACTGTATGTGTCTGGTGGAGCAAATAACAATGCAAAAATTGTATTACAAAAGAGTAAATGTTATAAATCACTAGCACTAGCACTAGCCCTTTCTTTCATGGATGGTTTTTAGTTATGGCATGGCAGTCCGTGAGAGGACTTTATGCAAACATACCTTTATCTTTCCCATCTCCCTTGCTGTTGCAGCTTTGGGTCCAACCTTTTAATGAAAAACTGCCTCTAGCAGCATTTTGCAGATCCTTTTGTATACTCTTCAGTTTCTTTCTCTCCTTGGCATTCTGTAATCATAGAGTAGTAGCCCAACGCCAACCCCCGTCTCAAATTAATTGAAGAAGCAACTCACACCAAACTCAAACTACAGACATTTTGTGCAATTTACCCTCTCATATACAGTCGTAAGGATAAAAGGGGAGGATCTAAGATTTGATCTGTAGGGGGGCTTAGTCCCCTTCATATATACAGATATATACATTGCTGTATAATAAACCATTTGTGCATTTACTCGCTTGTGCATGGAATTGAGCATGGCATGCACGACACACTCCAGCATGAGAGGGTAATCCCGAAATGGTTTATTTAGCAATATTTTGGCAAACATAGTTGCATTTTGATTTTAATGAGCCTGCGAATAATATACCAGACACTTGGATTATGCTGCACAGGAATTGTCTGAAAGTTTTTCTAATGTGTTATTACTGTTTTGCTGTCGTTCATTTAGATCTACATAGAAGTGTGTTGGAACTGAAACGCTTACATTTTTTTAGACCCTTGTTCTATGGGATGTAGAAAACCAAGGGTGTTGGTGATTAATATTTAATAAGTATGTTGTTATAACTACAGTACTGTACTCCTTTAATTACTTAGATGTGCAAGTGCCAAAAAATGTATTCATCCAAAATCTGAAATTCAATAGAGTAGCCGATAGTTTGTCCATAACCTCACCCTTGCATGTTACCCTTGCATTGAACATTGGTCTATTGGCCCTGTCTAGAAGAAAACTTGACAAGGTTAAGAATTAGATCTTGAAAATATCTGGTAAAGTTTAATTTTAAACTGAGGTATCCTAATCCTAATCAAGCGTTAAAATACAACGATAGCAAAGAACGCTGCATTGTGCCTGATACTTGGTGCAAGTATTTTCACTCTCTTTTGGAACCAATAAACTCATCCAGACAGTTTTTACATTTTTCTTTCTTTCTAAAGATACTTTTAACTTTATGGTAACGTTTTAACTTCTACATGCTAATGAACTCTGGATGAGTTTATTGGCTCCAACAGCAATGAAAATGAGGTAGAATCATGCTAGCACAAAATGGTATATTTAAATATTAATAATAAAAATAAATTGTCTTGCACGTAGGAGAATGTAAAGGGCCAACTAATTTCCTAGCATGTAGGGTGGCCTATATGGCACTGCATCATGTTTTCTCCACTGGAAGGGCATCCTAGAGGGCATTGCACCACATTTTCTCCATTTTAAGGGCCATTAGGGCACTTCATCATGTTTTCTCGCACGTTGGGGCACCATAGAGGGCACTTTAACATGTTTTATCCACGATAGGGGCATCCAAGAGAGCACTTTTGCAGCATTTGTTTCGAACTGGGGGAAGATTTGCAAATCTGTGCAAAGCTGTGCAAATGATAAATAGCTTACACAGTATAAACATGATGCACAATAGGGCAAATCAAATATAGCCAATTTTTTCCAAAGCAAAAGGTAAATTACTTCTAGTGTGACTCCTTTAAAGGTTTGCAGCAACAAAGGAAAATCAATAAATAGCCAACATCAACACAAAGACAAAATATTGATAATTAACAAATTAATCCAAACAAGGCATTATAATCTCATTATCTGACTTTCTCCCGCTTTCTCGGTAAAAAAAGAAGACTTTCAATCCAGGCACATAGGTTATAAACGTGTGCGTATAACCATGATGCCTGCAGACTAGAGACCAAATATTTTCACGTGGCAAAGTAACTAATAATAATAAGTCTTCTCGCCTTCTCTTCTTGCTCAACAACACCTTTGTTGCTTTGTTTGCTGGTCTTTTGAGAAATCATTTTCTTTCTCCTTTTTTTCCCACCGATGATTTATGGTTTAAGTTTTGCATTATGTCTCGCCGAGTACCAGCATCAAAGATGTAAGGTAAACTAGTAGCATGCTCATCAAAGCAGGCCGGTTGTGTTGACCAAACCCTTTTCATATTAATAATGGGGGGTGGGACACAGTAAGACAAAATGGAAGCCTTCAATGTTCTGTAATGATTATAAGAATGAATATTTATTCTGGAAATACATATCTATATTATGGACAATTGTCAGGATAATAAAACTGATGGGAACATTTAAAAATAATGATACTTTCAAATAACCTGTGACAGCATTCCCGGACATATGACAACATACAATATGTTGTATTAAATTCATTTTTTTCTTTGATGCATTGAGTCCATCAATGTGTGCAGCCGACGCATTATCGCAACAATACCTGAGAGGTTATTCAATACTGTGATTATAGATAGATGGATACTTTATTGACCCCCGAGAGGGATCATGTGGTCATATGTGCTGTGTGTGTAACTAATAAAGCAAACCATGCTTTCATAGAATTGCATGCCTGGTTGAAACGCATCCTTGACTAATCAGACTGCTTGGCTGAAACAATCCGTTGTATAATGTGAACTACATTAGAGCCCGTGCAACAATAAACACATTTAGCTTCAAAGTCTCTCCATCGACACAGTAATTAACTGAGATAACACTTTTGACCTCACTCCGACTTTTAACTTCAAAAACAAAAAGGTCATTAATTGCTTTTCCTCGCACCCATGTGGCTTTTTTTAATTTAACAAGAGCCTCCTCTCCTTATTGGAATCTTATCAATCAAAAACTCTCTCTAACTAAACTAAACTAAACATTCTCACCCACTCTCTCTCTCTCTCTCTATAGCTCTCTCTCTCTCTACCCATCAAACATTCTGAAATCCTATAATTGCTATCACCCCTACCACCCAAAGCCTTTCACTTTCGGATTATCAACAGGTCCAGCATGGCATCATAATTATGTGATATTGTGTTCTCTGCCGAACAGATAAATTGTAAAATAGATTAAAGGACTGGTTAAAAGTATCATCTATGATGTCACTTAATGAAGCTCATATAGATGGTGCTAGCTACAGCCCATGCCTCATTATCAACAGAATTCATAATGGCAGGATTCAGAGGATGACAAGGCCTCTGCTGAC
>CABFOS010126771.1:0-15603 GCA_900660315.1 Diretmoides pauciradiatus | reverse complement strand
CGCGATTAGCGCAAAAGGGGTCACTTTTGCGCTAATCGCGTAAAAACCTAGTAACTTTGTGACGTCACAGTGACATCATCATGGGGTCTAAAAATTTTGCAAAGTGGTCAAATATTTAAAGAATTGTTGTATCTTTCAGATGTGGGGTCGGAAAAGGCTGTATCTTTTATGGTTATCTCGCTACAACCCTTTACTTTTATCTATATGTCTGTCTGTATATCTTACTATTGGCTTTACGCAGCAAGTCTTATATAAGGGTGCTGGCAAGCGGTTAGTGTAGGGGTGCGGTAACATGATTTCTCGTTGGGTTTTTTTGTTTTGTCTGGGCGCAGGTGCTTGCGGTTAGTGTAGGGGTGCGGTAACATGATTTCTCGTTTTTTTTTTTTTTTTTTTTTTTTTGTGTTTGTCTGGGCGCAGGTGCTTGCCAGCACCTAGATATTAAAAAAATGTTTTTTATTTTATTTATTTATATATTTTTTGATTGAAATGCATGTTTTCGTAAGCTACTAGGTATAGCAGTCAGTTTACAAAAAAGTGTTTCAGGTTTCCCTCCTGCCCTTCCCTGATCCCCGGGAAGACCCAACCTTTACTGCTACCAAATCCACTAGGTGACATAATACGTGCCTGGCCTACATAATGACCTCAAATTACATTGTATGGCACCCCGTCAATATTTAAAACACTGACTCAACCAATTACACTTCAGCGGGTTTTATTCGGTGTATCGGCATGCTCTAGTACCATTTGTAATACAGAAATGTAATACAGACCCAAAAACAGCTACACAGCTACAGGGCGCAATATTACTATCCTGTATATAGTGTTTGATCTTTATTCAGTGAACAGAATCAGAAACAGCAAAATAATTACCACCACTGCAACAGAAAATGTGAAATGAATAACACAAAAATCTCCAAATTAGGTGTAGTTGTTAGAAACCCACCTTGAACTACAACTATTACTGGGAGCGAAAGAATGGAAATTACCCAAGTGACCCAATAGAAATAAATAAAGAGATTCATATACGTTTTCACCCTGAGCTTGCCTGTTCACTTTTAGACTGCTGACTTTTTTGAATGTATATATATTTATTTTACAATCATTTCACATCGCTCTTAGCCTTCATCTGATTTTGACTGCAGTTTGCTTTTGTGCATTGTTGTATGTCTGCAACTTTAACGTTGATGCTGGTCTTTTCCCTTGAAAAATTATTTCTTAATCCCAATGGAACTACCTAAACTAAACTACAAAACATAACAGTAAACATGTCATTGCTCATGATAGTCCCTCTCATGACAAATTAGTAACATAACATGTTGTTTTGACCTGCAACAGAAGTAGACAGAGAAAAACCAAAAATCTGCGTGAAAACTGGAATGAGAGAGATCACAGAAACCAGAAAGAGAAACACAAAAACATCTAAGACAGACAGAAAGCATCTGAAAGACAGGGAGAAAGAGAGCGGGGAGAAGGAGGAAGTGTCCCGTCAGCGAGCTTGTGACAGTCACAGCGCTGACAGAGGAGAGAGGAGAGTCATTCATAAAAGCAGCACATGACTTCATGACTGTTACTTACTTGTACTGCTTTGGCCTAGATTGTCTGAACCAAAATTACTCAAAATCTCTCTTTCAGCACAATGGAACCACACACACACTCACACACGTCGACGTTCACTTCCTTGAAGAACCTGTCAGTCAAGATCAAAGCCCAGAGGTCATTGTCCCCTTTGAATTCAGTCAGGCTGCATTTATAAGTAATATGAGAGTACCAATATGTAAAATGGCAAAATTGTTATGCTAAACAAAGAGCGCACACACACAGGCAAGTCCCAAAAAAAAAGACGTGCTGCACAGCAAACCCTCTAATCCATATTACATAACTTAACCACACTGACTGAATCAATCTTGGCCATTGCCAACGCCTGCCGCTGACAAACTACTGCCTTGCTAAACCCACACACACACACGCCCCTGTTTGCTAGCTTTGTCCAGATGAAAATAGTCATCTGCTGCCAACATTTTAAGACAAAACAAAAAAAGAAAAACAAAAAAAAACATTATTCCTACACCTCCTTTCAACAATAACATCATGCCCACTTGGAAGCATGCGAGTCTGACTAAATGTTGCTGGCTCCTACCTGGGCATCATTGCGAGTCTGCCAGTCTTTCCCCAGCCCTTTCTCTCTCCCTCTCTCCCCTCTCTCTCTCCCTTTCTCTGCTCCTCTCTCTTTCTCTCTCGGCTGAAGCAGGGTCTAAGAATAGCGGTGAACTAAATTCACACAACAACATGAGACTGTCAGGTGATCGGAGGAGCACTGTGCGCGCTGGACAGTACAGAGGCAGCAACAGCAGCTGGACTACCTAGTGCCAGAAAGCAGTGATAGAGAAAAAGTAACGGATTTTTTTGTTGTTGTTCTTCCGCCTGATCCTTCCCCCCCATCTTTCTTGTTCTGTTTGCCCTTCATCCTCTGTCTTTCTTTGACAAATTTAAAACACAGTCCATAGCCCTAAAACCTGGTACACCCTGATTTGCCAATACCAGCTCTAAAATAATCCTCACTTTGACTCGGGGGTGTAATTGCAAACAAATAGGAGCTATGCATCTTGGTAAACCCCAGTTCCTGAGCGAACACTAGAAAACAACAACATCCATGACAGTGGTGTCTGCCACAGTAGTGAGAGCAACAGTAGCTGCTCCTGGCCAAGGTGTACACTGTCAAAGGTCACGACAAAGCAATCAGGTTTCCTTGACTGCAGTCAGGCTGACATCAGCCTACGTACTGACCTTAAAGAGCCTTGGCCTTCTCACCACTGCCACTGGAACGTGTTTACGTGTGTGTGTGTGCATGTTCTTATCTGGGTGTGTCAATTTGGAGAGGTGAGCAGTCAGCAAGGGAGAACACTGCTTGTGTGTGTGTGTGTGTGTGTGTGTGTGTGTGTGTGTGTGTGTGTGTGTGTCCAAGAGAGACCGTTACATAAATATCCAGTCAGTCCAATCTGTGTGACAGGGGTTTGTGTTGGTCCCGTAACTTTTTCCAAGACATTTTTACGACATTTCTGCCACACCTGACAGCATCCAGAGGAGAGTGACAGCTAAGAGCAGAGAGGTGACACCTGAGGAGGGTCAAGAGCCTTACGAGCACACCAGCCCAGCAAACAAATCCTAACAGAGTTGCCAATAATACCCTAGATAAAGCAAGGCTAGAGATAATGTGTCAAGACAGAAAGTATGTCCATAATGTCCATATTTCATTGAACTTTTCATCATTCATATTAGCTAGCAGTGCGTAGCGGTGCTCCATGACCACTCCCAGGCACCATACTTAGCAATGTAGTTTGAAAAACGTTTTGATATAAAAATAGATTCTTCAAGTAAACATCAGGTAGGGCAGCCTCACCGCCCACTATGTCAGATTAGCTTGTGTACTCTGAGGCCATAGATAAGACTGTCTGACTGACAGAAGGTGGCAACATGCACTTGCAGTTCAGAGACACAGACACCGATAATAGAGAGGTGGTGCGTTGCAGCAATTTGGCTATTCATTATGAAAAGTTTAACTGTCTGGGGCGTTTCAGCTCCAGGGCCTTAATCACCTGATTCTGTCAAAAATAACAGTTGCCTGGTCTATCACAACCTGGAACAGATGCAATTGTCTATTTTCATATGAAGAAAAAAAAGTCACCAAGATGAGGCTTGTTCTCATTGGAAACTTACCACCCCCCCCCCAACACTGAGAGTTACACTCCCAGTCTGCTTGAGTTGCCTACTCACACTTTCGACTGGGTGAAACACTTTCGACCTGATGCTCACCACACCTTGCTCACATAGATGCAAACCGAGAAGTCATGATATACACACAAAATAGAAAATTAACGCTAATGCTGGCACGTTTTGAATGTGGCTGGAGATTTTGTGTACCAGCCACCACAGCAGGTAACCAACTAGCCTACAACCGCCAACTAGCCTACTGTTTGGTGGTTCATTTGGGCTGGAGAAATAGTCAAACCGCACGTTTCCTGCTCTGACACACACGTGCACGTTCGTGTACACACACCCACACACCCAAATGCTACACTTCCTTGATCTAACAATAGCCTTGCTCTGACTAATTTATAGTAAAAAGCAACTCCCTTACAGAACTGGCCCACATGACCTGAAAGCACCTGACTACCTGCATGACATGTCGGTCTGGTTGTCAGTTGTGTTGCGATGAATACAGGTAAGAACTTCTGCATTCCAAACCTCACATGATTCTGAGTGTGAGAGGATGCTGATTCACAGCTAGCCTGGTTCACCTGATGACTGGTTGACTGAAGGTAATTGTACAGACAGGGGTACATTTACGGCGTGAAAGGGTCAAAGTCAGAGATGCTAGGTAAAGACATAAGAGCAAGGGAGAAAAACTAGAAAAAAAACATAAGATTTAACATAGAATTTATGTCAAAAAACTATTACTACTCTACTAGTTTGTGGGCTCTTGGCATCGGGAGCACAAATGTCATGGTTTTTATGGGGTGTACAGATCATAATAGGCCAATAAACATTCAAAATAGGTCATTGGTGATCGACCAATGGCAAACAAAAACTGTTCAACTGCCAAATCAGGGAAGTTCATATGCCGTAAAAAGATTATTTTGCGGCACTCAGCAGAATGTTCGTCATCACAATTCATTTCTGACGTGTTTTGAATTTCACAGCCTACAATCACACATTAGAACCACTTAAATAATGTTATTGAACAGGATGCAGAGCGTATGTTCCACAATCATGTGCTACAGGGGAGTAAGCACCTTAGTCATAGAGCACACACTAACATGCAATTACAATGTTTGGATAAAACCTAGGAATTATTTGCACATGGATAGGCCAACGATGTCATGCAGGCATAGGAACAATCCGTTAGACAGTGGTAGACTGGGAATCTGGGATATACTATTTATACTTTCTGTGCACTTCTATGTGATGTGCAGCTGTTACTCTAGGTAAAATGCATTATTTTACAATCAATCAGATCGTTGATTGGCCAATCACACTTAAAAAAAATGACAAATCGAAAACCTGATCAGTCAATCTCTAGATTTTTGGCAATTTCTCCTCTTCCCTGCCTAGTGTCCTTCACAGATCCCAAATGACTGTTTAGAATTCATACTGTGTGTGTGTGTGTGTGTTTAGAATTCATACTGTGTGTGTGTGTGTGTGTGTGTTTAGAATTCATACTGTGTGTGTGTGTGTGTTTAGAATTCATACTGTGTGTGTGTGTGTGTGTGTGTGTGTTAATGAATGACTCATCAATGACTATTCCTGTGAAGTTCTTCTGAATCAGAAACACATGATAGGAAGGGAGTGATAGAAAGAAATGTGTGTCTGACTGAAAGACTGTGCATCACAAAGAATCACATGAATGTATCAGCTAGCTGAGTATGAGTGGTGGAAGGTATGAAGGAAAAAGACGCAATTACCTGCATTCCTGTTTAAATGGCTCCTTAAATGTTGCCTGATCTTAATTTAAGTCATAAAAATAGATATGGTAATGATTGAACAAATAACACACAAACTTTTTACTTGTACATGTCGTTATTGAACACATTGTTCAAAAGTTAACAGCTTGGATTGGGAAAAGTATGTGAAATGAGAGATGTAGCAGCAATGACCTCAACCAAATCCGTCCTAACAGAACTGTTTCAATTCAGTCATATTTTGGTCTTGCACAAACTTGCCTCAGGTGATGCCACATCTCAATGAGGATAAGATCAGGACTCTGACTTGGCCATTTCGAAATACAAAAGTTCCTCTTTTTAAGGCCTTCTGTTGTAATTTGGGGCCGCATGACCTAACCCAGATCCGTAGCGATTACCTTAGGTTTCTTTGTCACCTCCTTTACCGTTACATGGTGTGATCTTTGCTGGATGCCCACTCCAACAAAGAGTAGCGATGGCATTGAACTTTCTCCATTTCTATACAATCTGTCTCACTGTAGAGTGATGGAGGCTTTGAGTCTAAGGAACTTTTGTCCGGACATCCTCTGAAATTTCTTTTGACCGGGGTGCATATTCCACTTCAACAGATATTTATTTATTTGGAGAGCAGAAACCAACTTTGTAAGGGTTTTTATGTCAGGACTCGGGATGCACGATATTGAAATTTTGGCCGATATCCAATAACCGATTATTTCCATGGTCATATCGACCAATATCGATACCAATATTGCAATACCAGTTTCCACCAGTAGGGTTTACCTTCCACCTTGCAGTAACTGTGATACTGGGTGCAGATGCAGACGCTGCTTTGTTATGACCTGATTTCTCTCCACACCACAGACATTTTCTACTGTGTAGGTTAACAAGAGCTGTTGTTACACCAATGCATCAACGTGGTCGGCACATAATTAATGTGTCATCATATTGGCGCAACATAGCAGGAATCATTTTGATATCTGTCCGATAACGCATTTTTAAGTAATTATCGGCCGATACTGATATGATGACCAATATATCGTGCATCCCTAGTCGGGACACCTCTAACCCACACCTAAATGTCTTCTCATTGACTGGATCACCTGACTTCAACTAGACATCATTATCCTAAAGGATCATGTACTTTTTTCCATCTTGTGCTGTTCAATTCTGAACATCTTAAATAAAAACATGTAAAAGTACAGATTTGTGTGTGTTATTTGTTAAATCACATTGTGTTTATCCATTGTTATGGCTTAGATGAAGATCATACCATATTTTAGGAGCCATTTATACAGGAATGTAGGTAATTCAAAAGGGTTCACAATTTTTGCAACTGTATAGTTTGAAAGTGAAACTGATTGATTTGTATTGCACTTGTACAGCTGATAACATCTTGACTATTTTCAACTACAGCAGCTTTAGTACATGAAATGAAATTACATTTTATGCATTTAGCAGTTGTGCTTCATCAGCAAGTACAATTAAATGCTTCAAATTTGCATAATTATCTGACACTTAATATAGAATTAGACATGGTTAATCATGCAGATTAATTGTTAGATTAATTGTCACCTACAAAGCGCTGGTAGACTAAAAAGTTTGTCTTGCCAAAATAATTAATTAATTAATTAATATGTCACCCTACCAGTTCTCCATGCCATGTTGTGTACAGAACCAGGTACTGTGTCAGACAGATTTAGAGTTTAAAATCCTGGCAACACTACAACAAAAAGATGATAGTTGAAATCCTACTGACAGTCTGCATTTCTCTGCCTCTCTGTCAACCTCCCCACCCCCTTCTTGAAGTTGGCGTATGTCGAGGCTGAAACTAGGCTAATCAGGTGGCAGAGTGAAACTTCTGGTTTGACTTTAGGATCCCAGCAGAGGAACGTATCCTAATGCTGACGTTCACGGAAGTGGAAAGCCATGTCACGATGGCTGGCCTGCGTTGATAAGTATTTTCAGACCTACTAGAGATGGAGAATTTGTTCATAAATTTATGTTCCAACTTCCAGGTTAAAGAAAGGTAATAAATGAATAAAATCCTATTCCATCCAGTGGAAGCTTTTAGCCAAAGCACCCGTGCCATGCGTACAGTTTCAGCATGGATGGGAATGAATAGATGAATATTAAAACAAAACATAAACTCAAATTAAATCCTCTCTGGTGTTTTGTGTAAATCAATGAGCTAAGGTGACTGAAGATAGACCCATGGTTCTATAGTGCAGCTTTTTACAGGGTATCTGCAGGTTTCAAAAAGTTAAATTTTAGACTTTTTAAGACCTTTTTAAGACCACTTTGAATGCAATTTAATACCAATTTCACTGCCATACTAGCAAAAGAACAAGTAGTGATATATCGGTAAATAGGTCATAGGTCATAGCTACTGTAGCTCCCGGTAGCCCCACAAACACAAAGTCTTCACACCAAAAAGAAAAAAGTCACATATTATTTCAAATTATTTAAACTCCTGACAGACCCACAAAATATTTAAGACTTATGAAAAATTAAATTTAAGAATTTTTAAGACCTTTTATTGAGAATTTTGAATTTAAGACTTTTTAAGACCTTTTGTTGAGAATTTTGAATTTAAGACTTTTTACGACCCTGCGGACACCCTGTTTTTAGAAGCATATGGTCCTGGAAATAAACAAAAGAAGAAGAACCGTAAAACACAAAAAAGGACACATGTAGCTTGAGATTAAAGCCCAGGGCATTTCAATTCCGTTCACAAATCATGCTTCTAAATGTGTTTCATGTGATCCTAATTTTCTTTCAGTTTTTGAGTTGAGGACCACGTACACTACAAAGCCCTGAATAAGCCAAAATGATCCAGCAACTGCTCAAACAATCAAATTACGAAGAAATCACTCATCAATGAGTCAATCAACTAGCCACACGGCAGAAAAGTCCAACGTTACTCCAAAAGTTTAATTTGGTCCTTGACCCTGAATCACCCATCACCCTGAAATTGGTACGCCATGCCAAGACCCATTTGAGATACGGAGATGTTTTCATATCTCTTCGGGCACGGCGGCCTATTAGAGGTAATCTGGGTTAAAAGTTTAGTAAGGGATACTCTGCGCTAGCTAAATTAGACTCCCGTTAAGGGCCAACATGGATCAACTCCAGCCTCTCTTTGAGTGCATGGTGTGCATGGTATGACCCAACACTCATGGTGAGATGCATAGGAAAATACCGTTGGCCAAAAGCAGAACAGGAATCTCCACTGGATGTTGAATGTGCATATGTAGCGTGTAAATGAATGTCTATAAATGTACATAGTCACATGTTGAGTGATATGGACCGCTATCCATGTCTTGCACTGTCCATTTGCACTGTATGAGGGGGTCTTGTTGGCGTTGTCTCATGTGTCAGTGTGTACTGTGAAACTGGAAGCTGTCAGGAAAGGAAAAAAAATATCCTACACTTGACGATTTAAACGATTCTGAAAACGAGTCCTTCACCTATGTCCTAAAAACACAGACTGGACTTTGCTTAGTGAAAAAACCCAATCATATTTTATTCAATACTGATGAAGGCTTAGCGTAGATCGTGTGTGTGTGTGTGTGTGTGTGTGTGTACATATGTGTGGCTTTTACGCAAAACTATATCTTTACCATGACCCTGCAGTTCTGAGAAAGCCTGAGTGTGGTCACTTAAAATAGCCTTGATAGGAACCCGATGACAGCCGCTGTCTTAACAGAACTCTGGCTGGCCTGTGGCGGGCGAGCACATACACACACGCACGTACACACAGGCTAGCAACATAAACCCTCAATACAAACATGCAACTATGACGCGAACATGACGCGAAATATGCACAAGTAATAAAAATACTGAAAGTGAAGCAAGCATGCAGTTTTATGGCTGACTGAGAATTTGACCATGTGATCGCCCCGCGGTCAGACGTGACAGTCTGAGATTGATGACTGCCTCACATGACACACATGCGGAGTGTGAGTTGTGGAGGGAGGACACCACCACACAAAACAAGAACCCGAGACACTTCTTTTCCAGTGAACCATCAATGAAACAACAGTTCAGAAATAGCTGATTTGTGTAAAATAAGGAACGTTGCGCTACGTCAAAAAAAAGATTGTGGTGTGATAAGCGCCACTCTGCTCATACCAAATACTATACTATGTAAGCTAGGCAATACATCAAATGCTAGCCAATACATTATGAAATGTAATGCATGCAAATGTAAATGTAATAATGTATTTGATGGCAATTTAAATAGATTAGCATCATTTTGCTTGCATAAAGCTTCTGGGGTGAATCCTTTTAGCAGTCACGTTACACCCCTCCCAATCAATAATAGACTTGATTCAACGAATGCAAAATCTTGTGTGAAAACAAGTTTCCACATCTATTGGCTTTGCATTTCTCTCACATACACAAAGCCTCACACCCACCCGCCTTCATTTTGTAGTTTAACACCTATAGCGCTGTATGGCCCAGGTCAGGATGGAAGCTTCCTCAGCAGGAAGTGGTGGCAGGGGCAGCCAGTCTGGGTGGGTAAACAAAGCCTTTGGCTGGGGTTCAGGCCTCTGGCTGGGTCCTGGCTGGCCTAGGGATGAGCCAGGAGCTCTCAGCGTTATGTACAGTATGCTGTCCCTGGTCACGCGCTGCAGCTAGGGAAATAGGAGAGGCTTTTTAGGCTTTCCTCACAGGGTCAGCCAACCTGCTGCCCTCAATGGTATTCTGGAGAGGACAGTGCTGTGCTGTTCCAGAGCTGCGCGTGGATGGGTGCTGTGCAGGGCAATAGGGTAGCACAACAGCAAAGCGTGTAACATTTTATTGGTCACCTTCAAAGCAAAGTGTTGGACTAGCACCTATCAGCTCTGACCTTTTAATCTCCTAGGAGCCAAATCACAGCCCAAGATCCTTGGCTGGGCACTTTTAGACGCTCCAAAATCGAGGCAGAAAACAAAGGGTCATCGGGCCTTCTCAGTAAGGGCACCGGTGTTGTGGAAGAAGCTGCCTAAGGAAATCAGGTGAACTGCTTCTGTGTGTTGAATCACTCTTAAAAACATTTTATAAACTTTGCATTTAAATGGATCTTTATTCTGCCATGTTTAGGTTTGATTGTTTTTGCTGTTTTCCCCCTCTGCTGTTCTGTGAAGCACTTTGTTTCAAACAGTAGTTTATTATTGTTGTCGTTATTATTAGTTAATTATAGCAATGTCAAACCAATATGATACCTGTGATACCAAAGATTTCAAAGTATTCTAATGGTTATTTTCCCCTCCAATATTTCATTTTATAAAAAAATAAAAAAGTAAAAATGACAAGCGTCACTTTGTAAAAGGTTTTATAAGTTATGTTTTCCATGGCCAACTGACAAACCAGGGATTGATTCGTACCAAAAAACGGGAGTTCTGTTTACTAATGTATGATAATGACTCACTGGCCAATTAAAATATGAGACTTATGATTTCATAAGACTCCAGGCAGCCCAATTAAAAATATCTCCTCACTCTGATAAGCCGTTCTGTCACGTCGACTGCTAGACGATGGGTTTAGTGCAGTCAGCCCTAATTTACGAGGTAGCTAGGCCAAACGCTCTTCTTAAAGCTGCTACTTCTTAGTCGAGCCGATCAGAGTATTGTGAACATCATTTCTCTTCTCTACTCTGCGTTCACTTGTCTCCAATCATAACCTATCCTCTCTTATGTCAGTCCTCTCATTCACTTCTTCTCACTGTCTGTCTGCTTAACTCCTCTCCTCCTTTTCTCCCCTCCATCTTCCTATCACACAAGGTCTTATACTACCCAATTATAATCTATACTCTCCCTGCACCACCTCCTCTTGTACAGTATATCTCAAAACACTCCCATCCCTTCCACCCATTCTCTTCCCTGCATCCAATCCAACCTCGACCCACTAGTCCTGTCAGTCAATTCTTCTTTCCCCTACACCCAAGTCCTCTCATCTGCTCATTCTCTCCCCTCCCATACTGCAACCCCTCATAATTAAGATTCTGTATTCAATCCGCACTTCTCCTTTCCCTGTAGTGCCCTCTCCTTTCCCCCAGTACTCTCCTCTCCTGACCACTTCAAGCCTGATGAATAAGGAGCTTGTGCCAGAGGTATGAACAGCACAGCTGACCACATTGAGTTAATAGAAACCCCTGCTGCCTGCCTGTTTGCTCTAGGATCAAGGCCAGTTAGCCTCTCTTTCTTACACACACACACACACACCTACCTAGGGCACCTTTATGGTTTTGGAACGTGCTCTGGCACACATATGGGCCAAGGTGCAGGTGGCACCAGTGGGAGAACAGGTTTCAGGTCCACCAGTAAATATATCCACCATCGGGCCACAGGCTGAGAGCAACCTTTTCCAATGTAAAAGTATATTTAAAGCAAAGAGGGCAGTTTCCCCTCAGTGCTAAGCCCGACCCTGACCCAGAACGTGGGTATAGGAGCATGCAGGGAGGATACAGCCAAGAATGCACTGTCCACTCAGGTTGAATTATACACCAAGGATAATTCAATAACAATGTGATGCTACTATACTAGAAATAACAACAACAACAGTAGCTGCATGTGTTATTGTGAACCAGACTCGCCATTTAGACAGCTTGTCACAAAACACGTACATGCACAACATGAATTAAGTTCGCATTTCCCCACGTAGCCTGCAGCAGCAGCAGCAGCAGCAGCCTCCAGTCGACCCCACGGACACTGAAGTGCAGCTTTATCATCCTAGGCCGACTGAGCTGGACTGAGCTGGTCACATGTGCGGCCACACAGAGCACATAGTGTCTTCCTCCGGCTGACTGCTGCTGGCACTGAGAGATTACAAGTCTGAAAGGTACTTTGCACCAAAGTTATCAGGCTTATAGCTCCCCGATAAGCAAAACAACGCGACGGTCTTCTTCTTCTTCTTGCAGGTTTACAGTAGTTACCCACAAATCCTCCACACAAACACAGATCAGCTCGAGACAAAGGACAACGCGGGTTTAGCGTATCAGCGATGGATAGATTGGGTTAGCGTGTTGTTGTTTTTTTCCGTAAACGTGTCTCAGTAATAGTGTAAAGGGAGGAAAAAGAGGGAAAAGTCATTAGGTTGATGAAAGCCCGAGTCCCCCCCACCACAAAGGGACAGAGTCAGAAGCGTGTGCAGCCGCGTTAGCGTCTGTTAGCGTTAGCTCGCTAACCGACAAAACAAGCTCACGTCTCCCGGACATTTGGCGTTATACATTAAAAACGTAAAAACTGTACGATATTCGCTGAGCTGGTTTGAATATCGTTATCATCCCCGAGCCACCATAACGAGAAGATAAACAACACGCACGCACACCACACACACACACACGTACACACAGTATTACATACCTGAAAGCTGGATCCTCTTTGCTGCATCTCGGCGGCGGCGAAAACGCGTTTCTTTTGTTGAAAAGTTTCTGGAAAAGAGTCGGAGGCATTTTGTACCAAAATAAACTTCGGTACAGAAGGTCTCTTTCCTTTTCAAATCCAAGAGCAAATCTTGTTCCTTGTAACTGTCTCCATGGGTGTCAGAGTCATATGACAGGCGTTAGTCACACGAAGCTGCCTGGCAACCCCGCTGCCTTTTTCTGATTGGCCGCTCGCACGTCGCTGCTGCTGCTAAATACGCGATTGGCTGATATTTTTGGCCGGGTACCACGTGGTCAGCGGATTCGCCCGTGTGTTGATGTTTTGTCTGAAAACCTTGAGAATCCTGACAGCTTGAAATATTAGGCCTAGACGCAGAAATTTGACAATCCCAGTGCTTCCCTACACCAACAAGCTCCCCTGACTCCCGCGGACACGTGATTTATCCATCTATTTTACATTTCAGTGTATTTTAGTACATTTACTACATATTTTATCTTATATTCATACTTAATATCCGCACATTGTACAGCTCTTTGCAGTATGTTTGTCTACACTGTTTATTGTTTGCACTATTGTTTATTGTGGTTTATTCTATGCACCATCAGACCACCTGGTAGTAAACCTGTTTGATTCTGCTGCTCGCAATGAAACACAATGCTGCCATAAAGCCACAACTGTGCGAAGTTAAGACACAAACATAAGGGGGTCATTATATATTTATTTATTTAACAATCTAACATATACAATATAGACAATTGAACATTTATGCAGTAAAATTACAGAAAAATATATACAAGGGACTCATACATTTGAAATATCACACAGAGGAACAGATTACATTTCATATTCCAGAGATTTCGGGGGGAGGGGGGGTCCCAATAGGCTGAAAGAGGAAAGAAAAACAATAGACACACACAAAGCATATTTTTGACATGGAAAATAGAAAGACAACATTTAGAAACATAAAGGGGGGGAAGTGGTACGTAAGCAAATACAGGCCTGACATCTAGTGGTGATTTTGCACAATAACACAACACTTCTTTTTAAGTAAAAAAAAAGACAATTGACACTTTGATTGATGCCAACAGTGTGTGAAATTGCTTGTGCAATGTACTGGAAAGTGCATTTTTAATTAGCAGACGTATTCCTGAACCCCACAGTTATTCCCAAGGACTAGTAAAATACTGTCTCAGTCACTAAACGCCAAACATCATCTGGGGATTACACACAGGACCGACCACACTTAGTTGTTTAAGTAAAACAAAGGCCGATTTGAGAAGGTAAATGTGTCCCCACTTACATGAGCTGCAAGTTACAGCTTGAAATGATCATTCCTCTTCAATCACAAATGTTAAACCATATTTAAACAGTGTGGATTATACTTTGGAATTTTACCCTCAAGTCATTTAGCAGACACCCAGAGTGTCTTAAAGTAATTGAACAGGGGGGTTCAGTGTCCTGCTCAAGGACACTTCCGGCAGGACACATGGCTGTTGCTGGGACCGAACCCCAAACCCCCTGAGGCATCATGGGAGATTCTTCCTAGCCAGTACGTTCCCATGCCAAACAGCCATCTTTCCTAGCTATGGCATGTTTTTCCTTGTACAATTCATCTATACGTCTTTGAGGAAATCGGGAGCACTTTTGAGTCTGGCGGATCGGTTTCTCCATCTCTGAAAGAATTCGTCCCTGTCGTTGTCGTCAGCAAAGTCAAAGAACTTGGCTGGCTCCAGGCTCGTATTTACAGGTGTTTTCAGTGTCACAGTCAGAGGTCGTGTGTCTTCTTTAGGACATATCTCACCCGCTTTGACTGTCTCTGCGTCAGATGTCATCCGATTGGCTGGGCTGAACATTAGGACCGGGTCACCGGTGTTCTGATTGGTTAATTTGGCAGCTGGGATGTTTTTCGATGTGTGGCTCTCAACGACGACAGGGCTGCTGAAGAGTACCTTCTTATAGCAGAAGAGTCTTCTGTTGCTGAGCTGATGGAGCAAAAATACAATTGACCAGCGTAATTATATGGAATTAACACTTTCCAATGTTGCAAAATTATAATCCCTCTTAATTTTGACATGCCATGTTTATCATTTAAAATTAATTGTGAGAATCATATTCCAGGTTCAAGGTATTAGATATCCAGGTGACTCTTACTTTTGGTGTTGTTCTTTTGGAGAGGTTGTCTACAGTTTTGAGGATACAAAAAGACAATAACAATTAGTCTATGCTTTACATTATTTTTTATACTGTAGCACTTCTGCTGTTAGAAAGTTAAACGAGGAGTAACAGTAAAGATGTAAGACTAAGAAGGAAACACATGCAACCAGTGGTGTCAAAAGTATTCACATTCATTACTCAAGTAGAAGTATAGATATCTCTCTCTCTCGCGGTCGTCCTCAGACGAGCTTCCATCGTAGTCTCCAATCCATCCGGTTCTCCATACACCCGGCCAGCTCCGAAGAGCTTTCTGCTCCAGCATCCTTCTTCAGGACATCCACATATGTTGGTGCGGAACGTCCTCGCGATCGATGTCCGCGCGTTGGTTCCCACAGGAACAGCCTGCTGGCCGGGAGCTCTCGATGTCTGTGGCAGTGGCCGATCAACCTCATCCTCCTGGCTGCTACCTTCTTGCTGAGCCTCGGCAGTTGCCCATACAGGTCCTTGTTGGTACTACTACTTAAATAAAATCAGCTGTAGTTGTAAGTCTACTTGAGTAGGACGTTTTCACCCCTGGACAGAACATAGGTCAGTGGCAAGGATGTTGTTTTTTGGTCCAATATGCT